>JPJU01000085.1:0-30170 GCA_000750735.1 Pseudogymnoascus sp. VKM F-4246
TCCGGCCCAGGGGGGGGGGGGTGCATGCAGTTCCTTGCATCCCCAAAGAGCCAGATACATTTTATTCACTAGCTTAGAATACAATAGTGGCAGACAAAGTACACAACGCCAAGTAAAATTGGCATGTCAAGATATTTATTTGCGTATTACACCCGGTGGTTTGGTGCCCAGGGTCCAATGAGCAGAAGAATTGGGGTTCAACGCTGCTGAGGCTGTCTTGATCCTCCGAAGAGCCACAAGAAATTGGAAAATAGCAAGGGATAGATTAGGTATTAAGACCTTACTTATGCGAAAAAACTTATTCTATCGAGTTATAATGAAGCCAATGGGTTTTGATCTGAAAACTGGGCTGTTGAATGGGCATACGACGTGGAAAGGAGGGCAGTTATCGTTGTTATGAAATTCAATTATGCCTTTCAGTGTTACATATTTCACGCGTTGGGCACACCGTAATCTCATTGGTATGTGCTGAAAGGATGGCGGGCGTACAGTAGCTGCGTTAGTATACAAATTGTAAGACTTTCGAGGCATGTGAGATGAGATGAACAGGGAATCCGGGTGTCCATCACACCGCATGATGCTTGCCGCATCATAGAGCAACTTTCCCGTCTGGGAGTAATTCCCGAGCAGTATCAGAGTAACACCTCACGAATCAAGTTTAAGCGTAATACCGAACTGCAGGTACGGATTTCCATGCCGCATTAGTCGTCCTGCAGGGGATTCTAGCATATGTGACCATCACTTACGCCTTCCTGTGCACCAACGGCAATGACTAGTGGCGTCAAATGTCAGCTATTGAGCACCTGTAGTTATAAATGCCTTTGGTATTATGTGTGCCAAACTATTCTTATTCTGCTGGGTATGGTTTCCAGCGGGAGAGGCTTTTCATTGTTGAAATACGCCCGTTGCTCGATTCGATGTATCGACGGGTTGAGAATGAAACGTCAAAGTATGTGATTCAAAATACTGGTAACCAGCAAACAATAAGTGAACTATCCCGTATCCCTTCATTATAACAATTGGCCAATGATACCCTCTAGTAGGTTTGCGAGAGCGTCTCCTTGCACCCACCCTGAACACAAGTTGCGTCAAATTGCGTCTATTCAAGCTGCCAGGGCGGGGGCTCCACTCCCTCCTAAGACCTCACAAGTTCAGCTACAGCTGGGTTTGTTGTCCCAGAGACACTGATTGTAGTGTATCATATACTCTTCCCGAGGGCGAGAGGGGCAAGCTCAACGGCGAACGAGAAGCAATATTAGGAATCCAGGATCATTTATTTCCTCAACCAGTCTTAGCGAACACCCCTACTTTTCACGAATGGGGATAAGCGGCATCAAGTGTTAAGCATTTCTGATCCATTGTCATACGTGGGACGAGAAACTGGAGGCGCCGATACGTCAACGAAGGGCTCATGTTCGATCATTGTTGAAACAGGTGTGGTTACCTCGTAATTTCATTGCTGGCCGAGGAGCGCGTAATCTACCTTGTGTTGACAATTAATGTGAGAAACATTTACCACCACAGTGCAGGTGCAGAGTTTTGGGGTCTCACATCGCGACTCAGCAATATCCACATTCGCGCGACGTATCGTAAAACCCGAATTTCACACCTCTCTTTTGAACGCGAAGAGCATGTAGATCCCCGCTCCTCTACCCCGCCGTCGCGGAGCCTGTGAATCACCAGCCGTATGGTATCATCTCTGCCTTGTTCCACCGCGGCCTGAATCCCGTTAGGAGACTCTCAATGTTATCATCTGCAGCGGTTATCCTTCCTATGCCTGTTGTCTAAAAGTAATTGCTGTTTTAAAAAAGGGAAGAATGACAACAATCCCGAAGACAGGAATGGCTCGGCTCCATCAGACCCGAATCCGTTCGCCTGATTTGAGGGCATGAACCTTCTTCATATTGCCTAGTTCTATGTGACGCGTGGTATGCAATCATAACGCGAAACTCGCGTTCCTTTCCCTCATCATACATCTCTTCCCGTCTCTCACTGCTCTTTTCGCATCCAGATTACCACAGTCTCGCGTGCTTTGATATGTCTGTCATTCATCGGTTGTCCAATATCTCCGCCACAGCTCAGCTACCACACCATCGGTAGCCACCGCCTCAGAAAAACCTCCACCATAAAAATACAACGATGAATAGCACCAGCCCACCTATCGGCCCATACTGCTTCATAAGCAACTCCCAATTAATCCTTACCGCCGCCCTCTTATACTTCTTACTATCGTCCCTAAGCCTCGAGCTCATTTCCCCCATCCGTTCCAGGCTGTCCCCTCGGTACAATAGATCCTCGATATTCTTAGTCATCACCTTCGTCACATCCTGCAGCTCCGAGTTCAGCTTATCCAAGTTCTGCGTCGCGCGCGTATCGGAGTACGTCGCCTTCGTGCGCTGGATGAAGGTGTCAAACTCCATGAATGCATATGGCCGGAGCGAGGGTGCGCTGAGCTGCGACTGAGAGTATGTCGAGCTGAACTCGGAGGACAGGTCGGAGAGGTAGGTGAAAGCGAGCTTGCGGGGGTATGAGCGCTCGCATATGGCAATGTAAACTATGTCGTTGACAATGAGGTAACTGCGAATCGTGTATCAGCTTCGTTGTACTTGTAATGGCAGAGCCGGGACAAGTTTTCTGCTCACTGTAATGTGTAGGCCCCGCTTTCGATACTGGCTTGTGGTTCTGAATTGCGGCTTAACCTTCTCAGAATCATCTTGACGTGTGTTTTGATTTCCGTGAGAGCATTCTCAGTCTGCCGGGCTTGGTCAGTACCGCTTCGCGTCGTTTAGGGGAGGTGCACAAACAGCCTCATCATCGATCGATGCGCATAGCATGAGGCCTGAGAAATACGTTAGCACAGGTTCGATTTCACCTTGGAATTGGCAATTGGCGGAGCCTACCATCTAACCTCGCGATCTGCGTTGACTTGATCATATCTGCGGCGTCTGTCACTGCTCGTATCTTGCAGAATATTAAGGAATGGCAGTTGAATAGAAGCAAGAATAGTACAGCTATAATAGAGAACTTTCAAGGTGTGCGATCGCAATTCAAGAAATGCGGTGCCTTCGATATAAATTGGCCTCCCTCAGCTTCAGGACAGATAATTTGGCGATAAGCCGCATGCGCCAAGTCTGGGGGACGAGCCTGGACCGACCTGGGTGGTTACTAGCACGTGACACATATAATGCCTTTACTACTGTACAGGCTGCCTATACTACATTCACCGAAGCTAAAGAGGACGACGTGTGGCTTGGACATAGGCAACCATTTTGATTCCGTGGCTTTGTCAATATTTCTATTGATTCCACTAAACAGCTCATTCAAATACGCCTAGGAGTAGATCCCAGCTTCAACACTGGCCGGGTCCATTAGGGTGCAACGCACACTCTACAAGCTGCACATACAGCAATACTTATTCCATTTACTCTCATTCCCTCGGCATTCTCTCTGTGTCTGGCAATGTTGATGTGTTGATACTCTACACGCGCGCGCTTATGAGTATTGACCATACGCTCCTCCGCGACAAACGCACTTGAGGCCCGTGCATTATCCGAAGATGACCAGGATGTCGGGAGATGTCAAGGTGAGTTCTTCAGGATTTAAGTGTTACTCTTGTGATTTTATTTCGTGCATATTATCCTTCAAAAACATCTGGTTATCTGAATTGAAGCGTATCTACCACCAGAGTGGAGATATTGTACTTTGAAGTGCCAATTATCCCTTCCACCAATGGATTCGCACTTCCCTCATTAACATTTCCTACCACTTCTTGTGTCTGTGGGTCATGGCTGGGCCATACTAGCGGTTGCACATTGAAGGAGAATCGATTAAATCAAAGATTGAGTTCGATATAAAGTCCGCTATAGGCGAAATGTATGATTCCAATGATGGCTCGGAGATACCTTCTCCTAGTCACGGGGATGACGCTCTCGCAAACTTGATGGACAGCATGGAACAATTCGTTGCCGAAGACGGTGCTGCCAATAATGATGCTAACGATATGTCAATTGATCAGAAGCACGAGACGCGTGGTTCACGACGCTCACAGCGCACCAGTGCCTCGGAAGAAGCAGCAGATGCTGGGCCATTACCCCCCCGAGTTTCTGAGGCCACCCCTGCAAAGCGTCCTCAGAGGGACAAAGCAAGCTCGCAGTCTGCTAAGAAGGCGAAGAAGGGCAAAAAAGACATTTGGAGTGTGGAAAATGTTCTCCAGAACCCCAAGTCTCCGTTAGTCAATGCGAACTTGAAGGTCCGTCTGGTTCATGACACCACTAGAGATGCGTGCTAATCAAGATAATAGGGACTATTTGCAAACCCGGAAGCGTGGAATATCCTCGACAAGGAAACCAAAGCTAAACTCATTAGCATGCTTCCAGAAAGTACGCATGTTCTTGACGAAGTCGATGGCGATATCCGCATCAGTGAGAATTTCTTGAAGTTTGATCAAAACTGGGCCCACTACTTGGGTCGTGCCCAAGAAGACATTGCCGAAGGCCGCAATGATCCTATCTGGCTTGAACAAGCCGCGGCAGCATCTGAGCAGCGTGCAGATGGGGAATTTGACGACTGGAAAGATAACGAGTACGAAGTATTCTGGGGCGTAAAACAGAAGCTCCAAAGCAACGTTCTTACGGGACTTTCTGGTTCCATAAAGTTCGACGATCTGGTCACCCGTGAGCTTATCAAACCGGGCGACATATTCTTATTCCAGAGGACCATTGGCAAGATTTTTATTGAGAAAGAAATCAAGTTTATCGAAGTGCAGAGTTCGGGAAACAAGAGGACACTACGATGCTCATTGCCCCCTGGCAACTCAAAGTTTTCAAAGGGTGACGAGGACATAATCAACTCCGAAATCAATGGACCTGAGCGCATATGCAAAGCTGCCATAGAGGCTGATGGCCGTTTGAAGGGAAAGCCGCCGAATGGAAACTCCTGGAAGACTGTTCGCGTCCTGCGCAACAACCAAGACCTGGGGACTCTTTGGGATATTCGCCAGGCTCTACATTTCTCTCTTCAAGGAGATGATGACTGAGACGTTCATACAGGGATATACACGAGTACAAGTATCAGATGCAAATTCCTGGCTATACCAGTTATATTGTGGTCTAGTTACTGGTCGTCACGAATGCGTGAGACTATAAATTCTTGAAGCCAGTTTCAGAAGCTGTACAACACCGAACTTTTCGCAGCAGCTATCATACAAATCCGACCACCTAGGTCAACTCAATTGCCTAGCTTCTCACTTCTCACAATTCATCGTGGCCCTCCTCGCCACCGGCTTTGCCGCCTTCCAGTTCAGGCATCGCCATGATTTTAACCACAAGACTGGTCCATCCGGTGAAGTGCTGGGTACGCTGTCCATGTCCATCTTCGGGGTTATACTGCTCCCATGCGAACCCGGTCTCCTTCCAAGACTTATACACGTTCGAGACCAGGTTGTGGCGGAGGCGGCTGTAGATGCTGCCAGCCTGCTTGGCATGTGGGGAAGTGGGTGACTGCGCTATTTTCTGTGCGAGTGTTAGAGTGCTACAGGACGAAAAGGCGGGCGGGGTTGTGCAGTAGGGGGGTGGCAGGTGGATGGCGGGGTGGGGACTTACAAGTAGTTCTCGCACAGCGAGGTAGTTCATATTCATCCAAATAGGACCTCTCCAGTAATTCTCATCTGTGCCGTAGAACTCATTTGACTTGCTCAAACTGCGGATTCCGAAATCAGTCCACAGCTCCTCGGGGTCCTCAATCAAATCAAGAATTGCGCCCAGACGTGGGCTGTCCGGCTCCACCAGTCCAGTCAGGAATGGGAAGATCGAGATGTATCCCTTGTGGCACACTTTGACGTCCTCCTCGAACTCGTCAATAGTGGCATCGCAAAACGTCTTCTCCTTATCACTCCAGTGCAGATCATCGATGTTGCGCATGATACCGTTCGCGTTGCGGGTAAATTCGGCCACGTCTTGGGTTTCGCCGAGGTAGGTAGCAATGTTCTTTAGAGACTTTGCCATCACACCCATCCAGGAGATGAGGTCGACGTGGAGCTCTCCAGGGTGGGGCGGCTGAGGACGAGGATAGTCGTCAAGGCCAGAGGTGAGGATGTGCTGCACAGTGCGGCCCCTCCAGCGGTAAGCTTCCTTCGAGGAGAATGGCTCTCTGTCATATGTTGCGAGGTCGCCAGATTGAGTGCGGCGGAACCAATGGTATTGCTTCTTCAACAGCGGATAAATAGCCTGTAGGTACTGGTTCGCAACTTCAGGGTTGTTGATGTGGGCGCTGTTGAGGCCAGCTTGGCTCAGTTTGAGAGTTTCACCTTCAGGGATAGCGGACTCGTTTGGCTTCGAGAGACGCTCAACGAAAGCGTCGAGAATGAAAAAGAGGGTAGGGGGGTTGGCATAATGCGGGTACTGGACTTGGAACTCAGGGGGGACCTTGCTGCGAGCCTCGTTGCCGAGGATTTGCTCGCGGCCAATCCAGCCTTCACTATCCATCAGATTGAACCAGCTCTTAACAATTTCGAGGGCAATATCCATATCCCAATCAGAGATGGGCAGAAGGTGAAAGCCTTCGTCCCAGAGAAACCCACGAGGGAAGAATGGTCGGGAAGGGACGCTCGTGTAGAGCTCAAACGGGCCCTCAAGCTGCTCCCTTTTCTTCGCCCGAGCTTCAGCAGCCTCTTCCCAGAAACCTTCATTCTCTTCATCGTACTCTGGGGCGTAAGAGCGGTCGACTACTTCGTCGCCCTGGAAGTATCCAATGCCTCCGAGGAGGTTGGAGAACATGCTCTTGGCAAACTTAGCGTATTTAGGTCCATTGTATGGCGCCTTCAAGTCAAATACATCGCCGAACTTCTCTAGAAAAGAGCTGCTCGCCGATTCTATTCCCTTCGTGAGGTCTTCGCTGGTGACCTCTTTCGCAGCTGAGCCGCTGGAGAACATGATGTCGAACTCGAATGGTCCCTCGAATACCTTCTGGATCATGTGTATATTTCCACTTCCGGGACTGTTGGGGACTGTGTATACCTGCCATGGCGGCGGCATGGCCTCAACTGTGTATTTCTCCACGTATGCTTCGATCTCGCTCTTCAACTCTTGATAAAAAAGTGGCTTGATCTGCCACAAATTTTCCTCTGCAGCGGCCATCGAACGCACCATTGTCCGGTCCAGCGGCTTCTCTTTGTAGGAGTCGTGGGTTTCCGTTGGATGCCGTCCCTCTCCTTTAGTGACGAGTAACTTGTATTCTCCAAGCCCAGCCGAGTTTCCCTTCAGCGTCACGTCTCCTTCGTATCCCAATTCGTCGGGCTTGTTTTCGACTTGCAAGCTCCCAAGTCCTTCTAACGTAGCATAAAATACCATGGTCGTCATCAACATGGCCGGCGCATCTTCTCGGGGAGTTCCCTTTACCCGCACTCCCCAACTGCCGCCATGATTTCCACCTGGGATCTTGACGAAGGAGGTAGTGATATCGATCTTGTTTCCCGCGTCATGGACGGTCTGCTGGCCTCCATTGCGAACATCATATTCGTCCCATCCATATCCCGCCATCCCTTCATTTTGTTCGCATGTATGTCTGAAATCTACGCGTATCACAATCAGCAATCATCCAGGGTGCATCCCCAAGGCCAGGAGCATTGGAGCATGTTGGGCCTGTTCCGGAACATACTGTGCTGTACATCTTGAAAGTTATCCACCTTCGCCCACATAAGTCCCGCCGAGAGACTCTTTGGTATCTTTGGCCTCACTCCAAAATATAGGTTGGGTTTGTATGGACCCCATAGCAAGCTCTCGTTTGAAGCTCGCCCAATCTCACCAAGGAGGACTGACGGGTCATCTTGGGCGGCCACGTGTGGTGCCAGGGAAAGGCTGAAAGCAGCTGCAGCCGCTAATGTTATGCGCACCATCATTAAACACAATTATAAACAATTGGTGCTCCCCGAAAGCTGCTGTCTTTGTCTTTGGATGACCTCGGTCGTGTTGACACGTTTGGCGAGCCCCCTCTCAGCCTTGTCCCGAGCCTCGCCAAAACGTCACTGGGGGGGCTTCCAAGGAATGCTCAACACTTAGAATTCAATTGATAAACTTGGTGTGTCAAATAATTCATTGTATAAAGGTCTTAGTTATCTTAAATAACACGCTGCACGCTATGCATTTGTGGTATCAAATCGTCCACTGTTTATGTCTCCCTGCTTGGACTGAGCGGCCTATTGAACCCTCCAACTCTGTTCATATACTGTCTGTACTCCGTCTTCTTCTCTTTCCGAACCCCGCCAATATCATTCCCCAGTACTTTCTTTTGTTTTGTAGTTCCGAACCCTCCAAAGCCCATCATTGCCTGCATGGCTGCCATTGCGTCATCCTCAACCTCAATATCGTCCTCCTCGCCTTCTTCAACATCCATATCGTCGGCGGCAATAAAATCGGCCGCTTTAGGCTTGTTCTTGTGACTCGCACTTGCGTTGGTAGCACCTGTATCCGATTGCGCTGGGCTCTGTCCGCCTGGATCTCTCGAACCTCCTCGGCTGTCTGGTCGGCCAACTTTGAAAGCAACAGGTGGCGTGGCGTGTCGGCTTCCTTGTCGGCTTCCCTGTCGTAGTGGCATATCTTGCTCAACTATACGCGCCATGCTTGGATGTGCAGCGTCTGCGGCTGGTTCTCTTTCGGGGGAGCGATCTCCACGGGGGCTTCTGCTCCGTCGCTTCGTGTCACCTTCTCCGCCTCTCCTTCCGTCGCGCTGGTTTCGGTCGTAGTCTCGAGCTCCTCGGTCATCTCTATATTGCCTCCGGTCACCATCTCTGTCCATATCCCGCTGACCATGCCTGCCTCTGTCATCTCTTCGTGGGTCCTCTCGCCGTCCATCACTTCTGCCGCCGTCCCGATCTCTGCGGTCATCTCGCCGTCCACCACCACGGCCATAACGCTGGTTGTCACGGTCATGATCACGGTCTCGGGGGCGTTCGGGTGTTCTTGATCTGTACGATCTATTTCGGTCGTTTCCACGGTCTGGTTCTTGTCTGCCACCCCGTCTGTCGCGAGTATTTCGAGAGTCAACAGGTGCGCGATCGGAGTCGAAATCTCGCCTCGACCGCTTATACGGTGGCTCTGCCATATTCAGTTTGGTTCAGAGAGTGAATGGAATTCGTGTGTTGTTTATCAAGGTCAAGACAATCTTTAGGAAATAACACAAGTGAGGCTGCGAGGCTGTCGCCCAGTGGCTTGGCACAAATATTCACGGTTACACGTGACCTTAATTCACTTTGTTGAATTTCGATACAACGTGACCAGTTTCTGACAATATAGTAATAATAAAGTATAATGAGCTCTTTTACCTTTATAGACTTCTTTGCCTCTAGTAATGGTAGTTTGCCTCTAAACTCTAGATTTCATCCTCCTCAGGGTCCCAATCATCTTCCCTCCCCATCTCGTACAAAATTCTCCCCCCATCCCCTCCACCGCTCTGTGCATCGAAATATGGTAGAACAACTCCCTCCCTGTCCTTCTTCTGCTTTTCTGTCAGCCCGAGGCTAAAGGTCGATTCCGGTTCTTCGTCTTCGTCATCTATTGCTCCCTGGCCATCACCGACCTCCGGTGCTGCATAAAGAGGGTGATCATCTAGCAAACAGATCTTGCTTCCTGCAGCACCGGGGCCAACCCTCATCTTGCCACCGGCCTCCAGTGAGGATGGTAGAGATGCCGATGACGGAGCCAAAACTAGAACTTCCCTGACACCCCGTCCACTCTTGCGTCGAATCTCCATCTCAACGACCACGCCCTGTACTTCCTCGCCGAGGCTCTTCCGCCCGATAATTACTCCATCTCTTCCCTCGTGTAAACCAAAGGTTGGTTCTGGTAAACTTCGATCGCGTGCGCGCTTTTCCTGTACAGCGTGATCGAGCGATGAAATGCGGAGGATAGACGTTGCCAAGTAAGAGAGGGTAGTTAGTGGGGTCGGGGCATAAGGATTTGGCGATTTCTGGGTGGTAAGTGGGATATCAAGGTGGTATGTGGCGATGAGAGAGATGCCTGGGAACAAGAAAGATGACAGGAAGCTTGGCAGGGAGGACGAAGCCGATGCGGCCAAAGAATATAGCGTATCAATAATGACAATAGCTTCTATTATACCGTTAGTTTGCCTCTTGATGGCTGTGCAACTCAGGACTTACTGGCACTCGACGATGGTGCAGCAGTGCTGGGTGGAGGAGGAAGATGCGTCAATATCTCCTGTTTGAGAGCATCCAATGGTTTTCCATGTGCCCTGATAACCACGTCGACCTGTGCAGGTGACTTTAAGGTCTGAAATGATACATATATGACCTTTGATTTAGAAATCTGTATTGTGGTCAGTAAACATGCCATAAAAAAAGAAGCAAACACTAGGCTCTATCCAACAGCACACCACTCATATTGGTAGTATAACACAGAAATCAGATCTCCTCATAAATTCATAACGATTACGCGTAGAAAACAAAGCAGGTTTTGCTATTTGACTCACCTTTGCCCGTGCTATGAACTCGCGAACCACTGGCTGTGATGACTGCTCTAACGTGTCCAACAGCAATGTAAATGGACTCGCCCCATCACGCAGGTTTAGAAGCTTTTGAAACAGTAGTAAATTATGTGTTCTCCTTTGTGCGATCGCTGATGGGGCCATTTTTGTGGTAATATGGTTCTTGATCAACCTGTTGGTGGCGGACAGATAAGATTTTCGAAATATATTCCGATTTTCGACAATTGCCGGATTTATTATTTAGCTTCGACAGGAAAATAACAGCAACAATTCTACAACTTTTAGTAATAAAAATATTAATAAATATCAACTGTTATCCCCCAGATACAAAGGAAGTAGGGCTCAAGATTGAGACCTTGACCTTGAGGAAAATAATATGGTGTTTCTTGGCACCTGATCTGAAAGTGGCGGGGCACGACGTAACGCGGCAAAAGCAACCTAATACCAGCATTCGTCGCTGAACAACAAACTTGGTTGTGCCGCAAGATATATGTGAAGCTCCAGTTATAATAAAAAAAGTCATTACCTAGTAATTTTACTTTCATGGCAGCGAAACATTGAAACCAGTATATTCTACTTCATTCTATCAAAAGGGGGTTTGTCCAGTAGACCAGTGTTTTCAAGCTGAGGCGCTCGAGCTCTAATTATATCGACGGAATTGCCATCCTACCATAGTGCCTAGCACAAATACCGTTGGGAAGCTTAAGTTACGTAGGTATATTCAAGTAGAATCCAACCACGGAAATGCCTGGAGACGAGACGAGCAGTGTAATTTGCATGAACATCTAAAATGGCTGTTTATTTTGCCGCATAGCCTTGTATTCTGCCGCACGGCTAGACTTAAGCATGTTGCTCCCAGGTGCCACCAACGCCTTGCTCAAAGTATCCACAAACGCCATTTCGCCCCGCATAAGACATCCACTCATCTGTACCCCCTGGGATTGCTGGGTAAGCCTTGCCGCCTTGGGTCCTGCCTACCATATGGATCGGATCCACCATCTTGCGAATAAGGCGAGTTTGAAGACATGCCAGGTCTCTCATTTGGTCTGCCGCTGTTATAACTCTCCTGCCTTTGCGGTGGTTGTGGGCTCCTTCCCGGGCTCCGCCCAGGGCTCCTCCCCTGTGATTGTGGTTGTCCTTGATCCAGCGAACTTTGTGACGAGCTGTTGCTCTTAGCCCCGCCCCATAACCTCTGCTTCAATCGATCCTGTGCTGAACCGGCGCTGCTCGCACTGCTCGTGGGCTGTAAAGCGGGCGAATTCTGGTATGACCCGTCTCTCTGGCTCGGTAGAGGCCGCGCAGCCACATATTCCTGCTGTTGTTGCTGTTGTTGCCCTCTTTGCATCCCACCACCGGCTCGTAGCGCTGGAGATCCACCTGGTCTCCCTTGTCTTAAACTTTGGTTAACAGGTGGTGCGGGGGACTGCCCGGAGGAAGCCTTGTTGTCCCATAAGCTCGTTAACTTGTTTCCACTACCCGCATTCGCAAGATTGCCATATCCAGCCCCGACAGGTGCGCCGTAGTTTTGTTGTTGAACCTGGGGTGGCGGAGCGGCCTTTGGGTCTGGTGGTAGCCAAGGTGGGAAGGCCCTGCCCTTCTCGGTGTAGTAGGCGCGTAGGACTCTGCAGATGTGGGTGTCGTCTGGGGTATCGCCGTCAGCTTCTCCAGCTGGGAGGAGGTTGCGAAGAGAAGCGTAGCGGGTGGATGTCGTGGTGAGGAGGTTGGAAAGGTAGGATGACATGATTGACCGCTGTCTATGTTGCTGTGCCCATGCAAGTGGTCTTTGTTGCGTTCAGGAGTTCGGCGGACGACTTCTGTTAAGAAGTAAAGCTTAGGGGACAATGAAGGTGCTCTGACCCTCTGATTGTCGTGTTGAAGGAGACGGTTGTGAATGAGGACGAGATCGGTGTCTCAAGTGCTTCCCCGAGGTGGATGGACTGGTACAGAGTTGGAAGGTGGGGTTACGTAGCGGCTGTTACCGGTGGATTAAGGTTTCACATCCAAGCGCTCCACCCAGATTAAGGCCTGGCGCGCCAAGGCCACATTAATGAGATGCATATCCTTGGAGTACTCTTGAGTTTCGTGGGGAACAACAGAAGCTTCGAGTTTCTACCGAATAGATTGGCTCAAACTGTCTTTGCACTCGTGCGATTGCATGGGATTGTTCACTGGTATCAACGTATGCTCTTATCAAACTATCTACAATCCCATGACATTCCTCGGCGACATATCTCATGTCGTAGTTGCGCGTGCCTCATCCTCAACCTCATACTCGACCTCCATCTTGGAGGTCTTCCTTGGCTTGCCCTTTGGCGCCGCTGGGCGCTTCCTCTTGGATCCGCTAAGTTTCTTTCCGATGTCCTCCTCGTCACTGTTGCTCTCACTATCATCATCATCCTCATCCTCGTCAGTGGCCTCCTCAATGTCGCTTCCCAGCCAGTCTTCAAGATCGCCCAGATCTTCTTCATCCTCGCCCAAGTCGCTAACATACTCGACCATGCCAACGCCTTCCTCTTCCTCCTCCATTTCTTCGTCCTCCTCCTCTTCGATGCCCTCATCCATATCTTCGTCTCTGGTACCCTCTCCTTGTCGCTCAAGGCCCTTGAGAACCTTCTTCCAAATTGATTCGCTGACATTCAATGGCTGATCGCCGTATGCGCCACTCCTCAATCGCTCAATCAGCTCCCTCTCAATGGCCCTCTCAACCTTCGCGGCAGCAAGCGCCTTCCTCTCTCTCGTCTCTTCTCTTCTCCTGACCTTGGGTGCAAGCTTGGGAACAATCCTCTCGCCTAACCTCTCATCCTCCTTTGCCAATCTCCTCATGCGAATACCGACTTGTGTCAATCTTGTAAGTCTTTGCTTGCACTTGTGTATCAGGAACTTTGGCCAGTATATTAATCTCTCATCGACTTGCTCGAGGGCTTTGACGTAGTTTTGCGAAAGCTTTATCCTCTCCCAAAGCTTTGACGGCATGTGCGCACGTTCGATTGTCTTCATGTAGAGGTAGAGTGTGCCCGTCTCAGGATTCGAGCGGACGGTGGCATATCGTGAGTTGGCCAGAGGGCATGATTGTCTGTTACAAAGACCAGTGACATTGTATTCGTTGCGACAGAAGTTCTTCTCTTTCGTAGTTCTGTAAAATATTAGTTTTGATTATCACAAGACTCGAGGTTCGCCGTACTTGAGTTTGAACGAGCAAAACTGCTGGTTGATAACCTGCCAGACGATTTCGTCTGAAGACATTTTTGAGACGGTAAACCTATTCGAAGGTTCTGAAAACCGATTTTAGAAGTTTGCACAGTAGCCTCCGACGTTTCCGTTGCGATGCTTTGAAGGCGTTGAAAAAGGTTGTAGATTTCCTCGCTGATAAGAAATATTTCGTCTGGGGAACTTTTTTCGGATTAATTCACAATGTCAGGCAACAACAAATCCCCGCCAGGCCGCCAGCCTTACTTAGCTGTAGGTACGTACCAACGAGTCCCTGGCGCATCGCGAAGTCTCAGCCTTGTCCAATTCAAACTTCAAAAATCGATATTTACAGCGCATTTGTATGATATATTGCGTCAATGAAGCGAAATGTTACCCTTATAGCACGGTGCGGTGCGCAGGCAACATTGCTAAGTTATCTGCGCAACGCATCACGAGCCAGCTCAAGGATTGGACTGGATTTCTTGAATCCATCACATAATGTCCCTACCCAAAGCCGACACTTTCACAGCACAATACGCGCGCAACAAAATGGGGAAAGCGCTGGTAGTGGCTTTGTTTCGTTCTTTGACGATACCATTTATGCAGTTTCAACGGCCCCTGGAAGGGCAGGGATTGCCATAATCCGAGTTTCTGGGACAGGATCCTTAGATGTATGTGAATCCTCGCCTTCTTCTTAACCATCCTAACGGGTATAGGTATATCGTGCATTATGCCCCTCGAAAGCAATCCCTAAGCCCCGATACGCCACCCTCCGGACTCTTTATGAACCGAATCCCACAGGCAGCGGCAAGCCGAGCGTCCTCGACTCAGATGCGCTTGTCCTCCACTTCCCTTCACCGAAAACCGTCACCGGGGAAGAAATGTTGGAATTGCATATTCATGGCGGCCCTGCAACAGTGAAGGCTGTGTTATCCGCAATATCTCGCTGTAGATCCACCTCTGCGATCCGCTATGCCGAGCCGGGCGAATTCACAAGACGGGCATTCCAGAACAACCGACTTGATCTGGCACAGGTGGAGGCGCTGAGTGATACCTTGTCAGCAGAGACAGAGCAGCAGCGCAGAGCAGCTGTGAGGGGAAACTCTGGCGCTTTGGGAAGAACCTATGAAGCCTGGAGACAGCAGCTTCTTGAGGCACGAGGCGAGCTTGAGGCGCTAATTGACTTCTCCGAGGACCATGACTTTGCGGACTCTGACCCGGATTTGTTGAAGAATGTGGGAGCTGTTGTTGACGACATTCGGACTTCTATCAAGGCGCATGAGGAAGGGAGTCGGCGCGGCGAGATGCTGCGCAAGGGTATTAGAATATCCATGCTTGGACCCCCCAATGCTGGGAAGAGCTCGCTGTTGAATCGAATTGTTGGCAGAGAGGCTTCAATTGTTAGCACTGAAGCAGGAACAACGAGAGATATAGTCGAAGTGGGACTCGATATCGAGGGGTATCTGTGCACTTTCGCTGATACAGCTGGATTGCGATCACCCTCATCTGGAATTGACGGAGAACCTGCCACGATAAGAGACCGAATTGGAAAGGTGGAAGAGGAGGGGATCAGAAGAGCCAAAGCGAAGGCCGCGGAGTCTGATCTCATTATTGTAATGGCTTCGGTGGAAGCTTCAGATGGACAGGAGGGGTGGGAAATACGCTACGATACGGAGGCTCTGGAAATTGCCACCCAAGCAGAGCAATACGTGGTGGTTGTTAACAAAACCGACATTATTCCCGATACCACATTCACTCGAATCCTTGAGAGTTTCAAATCTTCACTAGCCGCTGTCCCGGAGGACAAGATTATTCCGATTTCATGCAAATCGGATATTGTATCGGCGCCCTCCACCCAAGATCCTGGTAATATCTCATTCCTAATTTCTCACCTCACGTCCTCTTTCCAATCTCTCACTACTCTTGGCGATGAAGATTTGTATGGAGTTACAGAGCGTCAGCGTCAGCTTCTCTCGAGATGCGATGAATACCTGTCTCTGTATGAGAGCGAGACCCAAGAAGCCGATATGTCGCTGGATTTCGATATTGTGGTGGCAGCGGAGCACCTGAGAATCGCGGCAAATAATCTTAGTAAACTAACGGGCCGGGGGGAGGGTGGGGATGTGGAGGAGGTATTGGGAGTAGTATTTGAGAAGTAAGCTTTGCCGTCGCCCCATTAAAAGATACAGTGCTGATGATCAACAGATTTTGTGTGGGGAAATAGACGATGGAGGTGTGTATAAGAAGTGAGATTATCTATTGATGCAGTCTATGCAAATACAGTCTAAAAACAGAAACTTCCCGCTATTCTATGCAATAACAATGCCAGAAAATCAAATGCGTAACTCCGTCTCAATGCCCGTCCCTATGCGTCTATTGATGCTGATGCTTATGCCAATGCGAAGTCGATGCCAATGCCGATACCAATGCTGATGCTATGCTGATGCTGATGTTCCAAAATAATACCGGCCAATGCTCCAACCCCTCAAAAACGATATAAATGAAGTAGTCTAATTGCGATGCGATGCGATGCGATGCGAGAATGACGGCGCTAGTACGCCGTGTGGAAATGCGATGAAAATGCGAATTGCTGAGTAACTCCATGCTTCTGTTCTAACCAGGACCCCAACAATGCGTGTAGTAATATTATAGCGTAAAAAATTAAGGTCGAAGTAGAGATGATGATGCTAGAGACAGAGCCCTTTTTGTAACGCCAAGTTGACCTAGGCTTGACAATTGAAAGCCGCGTGGCAAAGTTGGAGAAGCTTAGTTGTAGCCTCCGCGTCCGTCCTCGGGCTCATCATCATCGTCGGGTCCGCGGTTGTAGCCGCCACGGCCCTGGTTCGTAATCTGTTCGGTGGCTGATGTAGCAGATGATCTGCTCAGGAGGGCACAGCCAAAGGCGGCCGAAGAGATCGTGGATGAGGTGAAAGACATTGTAATGGAGTGGCTGGGTGGTTTTTGAAGGTGTGTATAAGTCTGATATGGTCGGAAGGATTTGGAGATGTGCAATAGAGTTGTGTGTTTGGGATGAGAAGTGGATGTTGATGATAGTGTGGATGTGAGAAGTGTAATGAAGATGCTGATGCTGATGGAGACAAAAGAGAGGATTCATGGAGAAGGTTCACGGCCCATATATACTTCTCTTGCCCATTGAGGCTCAGGCATCAGTCCCGCTGGAGCGGTCCATATCCGGTGATGAACTCACAGCATTTAGTCACACACTCAGCCCTATGCCCACGCCGACGTAAACATGGCAACCCTGCAAGCACTTGTCCTCCAATTGCAGTGCCATGCGGCGTCCTTCCAAGCATCGGTATTGCGCGGGATCTAGTCAGCGCAGCACAAGCAGGCATTGGGAACGTGGCTGGCGGGATGGGATCTCAGGGGGTCTATTTCGGCCCCGACGTTGTGGTCGCATGGTCATCCTCGTAATCTCATCCTGCGACATCTTACGAGTACAAACCAGGCAGCCGCGGCTGCAGGTACGATAACTTAGACCCAAATTCGGAGTGTGGATCTGCGATTTAGTAGCTCCAACGTGGCAGTGTATGGGGGAAAGGGGAGAAACACGAGTTGCTTCCATGATTCCGTAAGCCACAATGCGCAAAGTAACACGATTAGCAGTGCTGCGCTCTATTTTGGCGATGACAAGTGTACGTACTGCAGCAGTAGCGGCGCATGATGCTAAAACGAGGTTTGAGTTGCTGGGGAGCGAATCAGACACAGCCAAGCGTCAGCAGAAGTAAAACCTGGCTTCTGGAAAGTCGTGATTCCGGACGGGATTGGTCCACATACGCCCACTTACGCCCACATACGCGTGAGATGGGGTCCATAAGACGACTGCGGCGATTGGTGCGGCCCTACTCTCGAGCCGACGGGACACCCGCTATGGCAGGTCATTGGCGGCTTGCCCCTGGAGAAGGAAGAAGCGCTATGCGCAAGCGCATTGCGCTTAATAACTTCGGGTAGCTTGCAAGGGTCCCAGTGTCTATTTTTGGCCCGCAGCCTCAAATACTGTCAGCAAGAGGATGACAGTGCTTTTACAGTATCACTGCAGCGTTTTACGCCAACAGGATGACTAACCTGACGACCGGTGGCTGGTGCGGTGGCAAATACGAAGATTGACTGTGTATCGATCGCCAAAGGTGTTTCAACTCGGGCCGTTAAGGCTTCAGCTGTGTCAAACGTCCCGTATTTTCTGCGGTTATCATTTAAGGTAGAAACATCCGGTCGTCCACCAACCACGAAAGAAGGGCCAAGATTCGAGGTTGGAGGGCATTTGTCCGGCTCTGAATCGTTTCATACTTGATTTGGAAGTGTTGTCTTGAGGCAGTTGCTTTGCCCTGCCTCCTTGTGTATAGACATTGTATTGTATTTTTTTTTCGGTGACATTGTCCACCGAACAGGATGAGACATGCCCGTGTCCGTTATCAATGGTGAGGCATACTGATTTGCCTTGCGATAGATCCTTCGGAGCGGATTCAAGACACGGCTCCGATGAGAAATCCTCCAGGATCGGAACGGGGCGTGCCACAACTTGAACAGGAATGCTCGAATAGAATAGATTGCGCAGGCATTTGCTAATCGAATAGTTGCCAGCCAATAAGAACACTGAATATTTATGGGGCCAAATGTATAGACTTTGTTTCGTAAAGGGTGGTGCTCGAGCTTTGCCGTAACCGTTTTGAGGTTCTCGCTATGGTTGATATAGTGTGCAATGTGATAAAATCGTTGATCTTGTAGAAACCATTGGACCGCACAAAGATTCGATTATATGAGTGATGACAACACGAAGAATGTCATTTCTTCGTGTGTGTAGTTTGCAAAAAGACCAACTCCGGGTGCTGGTCGTGGGTCGTGGGGCGACGATGATACTTACCTGTGGTGAGTCTCCTTTTCATCAAAAGGGGCCTGAATAAAGGCAAGCCATCGAAATGTCCACCCACCCGTAACCACCAAATAAGACCAGAACTATTTCATGATGTCTGATTGTAATGTGCTCATAGTCTTCGAATATAGCTGTAACAGTATACGCCCCCCCGACGTGAGTCTGTTGTAGTTTGGCAAATTACTGCCGAGACTTTAGGGGGTGAGAAGAGGGATACAGCGTCTCCGTGGAGACAACTTTCAATAGCAAACGCTTAACGGGGACACTGCTACAATGAGGGGATGATAATTCATTCCCAAATGCTAATTATTAGCGGACTGCCTACTTGTAAGCTTTTCAACATCACTCTTCAACTTCACCTTCTTCCTACTACTACTACTGCTACTACTACTACTACTACTACTACACCAGTAATACAGCTCCACCATAGCAACATTACTGTATACTATTCTTTTACTCAGTAACAAATCGTCTATTATATCAGACATTGGAATCGTTCAAGATGCCGAAGAAACCGACGCTAGAGAAAAAACCACCTCGAAAGGTGCCCGAAAGACCAGCCCCGAGAACAGTCAAGGAAGGACTTACAATTACAACTGAGGATGGGAGAGTACTCTCACGCAACCATCCAAATCCGAAGGGAAAGGAGAAGAAAAGAAATAAGTACAGGTCCCTAAAGGATCAGCGCATCAACCTCCTCCCAAAAGCGTACCTACCAGAGGACCGAGATCCCCAAAACGGATCCTGGCAATGCCCTGTAGTGGGTTGCAATTCTACGTTCACGAGGAAATCCAACTTACAGAGTCACATGCAACGAGTAAGTTGTTCTTCAAGATTAGCAAGCAATAACTCATAATAAATAGCCTGGCGGCCATGGGAGGGACGCACTTTTGGATAATGGAGATGGCACGTTCGTGAGAGCTGGTAAGTGGCCATTACTACTACTACGAAAGACTGCTAACTAGGAAGAAGAACGTCTTAACGATATGAGAGACGGTCATCCAACTCTAAATGCTATTCCAGCTCAGGGGTATGCAGCCCAAGATGAACCTAAAGAGACACCAGATCAACTGGTTAAGGACAGCATCGACAAGAAATACGAACTGCTCACTGCTAGCCAAGCACAGAGTGACAGTGATGAAGTCGACCAAGAGGCGTTTGACGGACTAGAGTCAGAAGAGTCCGATGACTTCTTCGATCGACCATATAAGCAAGAGCCACAAGATAGGTTCATAGGAGGCGACTATTCGAATGTGAACTCACAGCATGAACTTGGGTTCATAGGAGGTGAAGTTTCCGACAGAAGTCTCGAGGACGAACCTGAATTTGAAGGTGATATAAATTGGCTCATGTCTATTTACGAGTCCGCAAAGGAAGAAGAGGAGACTCGGGCTCGCGCGTGAGGCTGGTGGGAGATCGTCTGTTTTACTCGCGCGATGATGGATCGACAGAGATTTGGTGGCGATTGCTTCTGTTTTTTTTTCTTTCTCTTATTATACCTTTGGGATATCTGGTCGTGGAGGGAGGGTGGCGTTCTCATTACTGAGTTGATATACCATGTGGACGAAAACCGGGCGCGAGTTACTTCATTCATGGGTGGGGTGGCGATTCTTTCAGCTTCGTTTTTGTATTACTATATACCCTTTGGGAGAGCTGGTTATGGACGATGGAGCATGCTGCTAAGTTGATATACCCCGCGAGGGAAAATCGGGCGCGAGTTACTTCGTTCATCGGTGGGATGGCGATTATCTCTACTTCTTTTTTTTGTATTACTATATACCCCTTTGGAAAGCTGGTTGTGAAGGGAGGTCATTGCTGAGTTGATATACCCTGCGAGGGAAAATTGAGCGCGAGTCACTTCATTCATGGATGAGAAAGCAACGATGGGCACTGCAAGCGAATCAATATCTTGCTTTCACTATATGGGCATAATGACTCCCCTATGTGATGAACCGCCGCGTGATTGCTCTGAACATTCTTAACCACATATCAATACCGAATACACTCAGTTTAGCTGCCCCTCTCAATCCCCATCCCCACCCTTCCTTTCTCTCGGCCTGGTATCTGGGCTCCGATCTCTTCTCCTCCTTTCTCTGCGATGACTCCTGTCCCTACTGCGATCCCTTTGCCGGCCATCAGGACTCCGATCTCGTCTTCTCCTTTCCCTGCTGTGACTCCTCTCCCTGCAATTCCTCCGTTCACGACTTGACCTCCGGGCTCTCTGTGAGTCTCTGTCTCCATCACCCCGTCGATCCGGACTCCTACTCCTTTCCGTCCGTTCCCGGTGCCGATATCTGTCACTTCGCTCATGTCGATATCCCCTTGAACTTGAACGCGGTCTATCTCTCCGACTGTGGTGATGGCGATGCCTGTGTCTGGGCCTTCTGTCCTCATCGTCGTCGCCTCTCCGTCTGTGGCTCCTATCTTCATCGCGCCTGGACTTGCGTTCATCTGCCACAGCCAATCCACCTGGTGCCGCGCCTTCCATGCCATCGTCCAGCACAAGTTTCTGGTCATTCTCACCAACGGCACCAACAAATCCCCCAAACCTTCCCTGCCCCTCCGTCTCCTGGTCTTCCGCCTCAACATCCTGCATGGCCTTGCTTATTTCCCGTTGCCCGACAGGCGTGGCATTCGCATCGCTGACTCTCTCCTTAACCGGCAATCCCAGGGCACGAGCAAGGGCATCCTCCTCGGCCTCCTTAATGGCCTTTATCTCCTCTTTCCTCAACCTCTGTTTCTTCTCCTCTTCCGTCTCCCCTTCCCCTGCCGGCCCGTCGTCGGCTTTGGCGTACCAATTTAAGTCGCGGTTCTTCTGCCACCGACCAACGGGGGCCATGAGCGAGTGGCCGAGGTAGTTTTCGCGGCGAGTCGAGGACTCGACGTCGGACCATTTGAAGTCGACGCCGCCGCGGGAGCCTTCTTTGCGGATGGACGAGACGAGATCCATGGTTGGGTTGGGTCGGGTCCGAGACGTGTATGGGGTTGTTATATATTGCTCGGTATTGAGTTTAGCCTCAATTTCACGCCAGGAATGGCTTATTCCGCTGATTTGGGTTCGAATCGTTGACCATGGGATTGATAGTTTTATGACGACAGTACTCGGAGCGCGGCTGAATTATTTACCGGTCAAGTACTCAAGTGGGTTGGCGCGGTTGGCGCTTGATATTTATTTTTGGGGTCTCCACCGGATCGTCCGGGGTCCTTCACCCATGTCACTTTCGGGGCAGTTCAAGCATTTATTTTTATCATACAGAGGGTTGGATGGATCACAATAACTCCCTTGAACATGGTAACAGCCTATTATCTTCTGTATAGATTTCCCTGCCTCCCTTTCCGTGTCATCTGGCCGCTATAAAGCCAATACAAGCCAGCGCTCATTAAAACTCGCAAAATTCAAGTAATACGTTCCCGTCCACGCCATGCCCTTATTCGTGTCATCTAGGTTGAGCTTTCCGCCGCATCCTTTCCCTTCAGCCCATCTCCTTTCTTCTTCACGATCTTCCTCGGCAGTACTTCCACCTTCCTGGACAGCAAGAACCTTAGTTCAGGACTAACGATTTTCCGCTGTTGAATGGCACTTAGTTCCGGGCCGGTCGCTTTATCTTTACCCTTGGGACCCGGGGCGTTTGCATCTACTGCTGCGTTGGTGTCGGTCCCGCTGGTTGTTCCAGTTGGAGCACTTGATGGGGATGAGCTTGATCGTGGATTGAGGGTTGGTCTCTGGCGTAACCGAGGAGTTGGAAAGTTTGATTTCTTGTCTATGGATTCAAGAGTGCGCTCGAAACGGCGGAAGAGTGCTTCGGCACGGATGAGAATAGCTTCTAGGTCGAGCGTGTTGGATAGTTCGTTGACTGAAGGAAAGTTAGTAACTGAAGGTTCATCCTGTGAGGAGGGGAATATCATACCATATTTCAATACCTCATCGAATTGCTTGAGGTGATCCATAATAACGCTCCGGTGCTTGTCAAGGATAGCCAAGGCAACAAAGAGATGGAAATTGCTTGACAGATAGTCCGTCCACAACACTTCCCACAAATGAAGAATATCAAGCCAAGGAAATTCGCGCTTATACCAGACGAGGAGCATCCGGAAGAAGAAAAAGAAGTTGGTGCTGTCGGCGGATTGAAGATGGAGATAAAGCTTTGGGTCCATGAGCTGTACAAGATGGTCGAGAGCTAGGAGCTGTGCACGCATGCCTGACTGGTCGCGAAGGAAGTTTCGTTCCATGCGATCCATAAACTTCGTGAACGCCCAGAATGCAATCGCATCATCCTGCATAACAGCGTAGATAGGAGCAAGAAGATCGGACATGCCTTGGACATATCCAAGGTCCTGGTTATACTCGTTGTAAGTGAGCAACATGTCTTTTAGCTGCTCAAGATGGACATTCGTGCCAACATCGGAAAATGGAGAGTTTGGATCTGGGTGGGGAGTATCTTCGCCCGCGAAGATTGGCACATTTCGATCAGTGCGATGTACGTCCTTCTCGATACGGTTGCGCTGCTCTCGCCACCATTCCCCAACTTCGCCAGTGCCACCGAGATTTTCAAGCTTCTCCCACCACGCACCCTTGAGCCTGACATATTCGTCACGTAAACTTGCTATTTCTGCCTTGCGATCATCCGCAGAGCTGTCCCATCGGTGAACACCCAAGAGAAACAGCCATGCTTCCTTACGGACTCCGTCTTCTGCATCCAGACCACCGTGGAAGATGCGTTCCTTAACCTCGTCGACGGTAACGGTCAGCTTTCCAGTTGACTTGTCGAAAAATGTTTTCCACTCTGTCAGTGTGACAGGCTTCCTCTGCTGTTTCATGCTCAGGCCTGTCATCTCTGTATCAAGAAGCTCAAATTCCCCGACACCCGTCTCTTCCATTTCAAGGACATCTCTGGCGGTCCATATTCGCTGATCCCTGTCCCTTTCACTTTGCTCTTGTATCCCCATTGCCCATCGAGCAAGGTATACCCTAGCACCGTCGAATTCCTCCTGGATCGTCTGAACTTCGGGATTCCGTAAGAGCCTCCTCATTTGCGGCGGGATTCTATTATCTTCAACAACGTTTTCGGCTGTTCTTCTGGCAAACGTCGTAACCTTGCTGAACTGATTCATGATGTTCCACCCTGTCTCTTTTAACAATTTGGTCACCGGATCCATGCCGCCATCATCTCGCGATGATGAAGACCTTTCACGGTTGCCAAAGCCAGCACCTCCTGCACCGCCGATGCGCATACCAGAGGCCGCAGAGTTGGACGGCCTCCGCACCAAGTTATCTGTCACAGGATTACCTCCGAACGCCTCTTTGTCCTCTTTACTGGGCTCAATAAGGTAGATATTGGGTTCGGCACCGCTCCGTTCAACAGTTACATATCTCTTGATCCATCGCAGCACTTCGTCGCCGCCCCAGAACATCTCGCCATTCGCGCCGAATGGATCGAAGCTTTCCCGTGTCCTCCTCTTCTTCTGGAGTATTGTAGACTGGCATTCGCTATCGTGGAAGAACAGAGCAGGGAAACTGTCGCCTGCTCGGCTGTTGATTATGACACTTCCGAACCACCACCCTAGACTTGGGGGCCGGACAAGCAGAGAATAAATCTCGCTGACAGGTATGGCAAACGCATAGGGCCCGACCGTAGGACCGTGAGAAGCTGCAGACGGCGGAGGAGGAACTAGGTATGTTTGTTTCGGCGGAGAGTCCCCCTCCGAGAGGTCAACCTTCACGTATATGTCGCGCGAATCGCCGAGGGAACTTTCGGGAAGCCATGCGAGTAGGAGTGATGGAGCAACGCTGTTCCTTCTCGAGCTTGACGAGGATGCCGATGTTGGACGGTCTAGCTGGGGCGTCTTCTGCTGGAGTAAAGCGATGTACCCAGGGATATTATCCTTCGCTGATGGGGTCGGGTGAACGTAAACCTGTCGTTTGTGTCAGTATGGTCTGAGCTGACGGCCAACCCGTTGGAGGGGTACGGATGGAACGAGAGTTAGAATATAGGGTACGAACCTTGCTTTTTGAGTAAAGAAGCTTTACACCTCGTCCAGAACTTGTATGTGTTATCGTATTATAGTCCCCTTCCTCATCGTCGCTGAGGGCGTAAAACGAGGCTGATGGGGATGGTGGGGAGGCTTCGCTGCGCGACGTCATTGCGCCTTGGCTTAAGAGCTATAGAGCTCTGTTGTATTCAGATGCGGTTGGTAACTTCAACTATTGAAATGAGGTTATACACTTCTTGCTCGTTCATGTTCGTATGAGACCTTCTATAGACCCTATTCGAGTTTTTATTCAGAGGGTGCTGCGTGATGTTAGTTGGTAGTAACCACGAGGATAAACCATGGCAGGGGTGGGTTGGTGGCGGGGCAGTCGTCAGCTGCCGCACCCCACAATGACAGGTCTTGCAGCAAAGCACGTCGGGGCTTGCGCGTCTAATACTCAGGACGTAATGTCCACGTCCCCATCTTCCTTCGAATAGATCCAGAAAGAGATACCAACTAATGAATCAAGGCTGCTTGATATACTACTTATTTATCCTTCCAGAGAAAGTGACCTGAGTGCAATCATTGGTGCCGCAACTCACTCTGACATACTCGGCGATCACACCGAACACACGAGGGTGGACTCTTTTGATATAGTTAAATGCATATCAATTCAGTCATCAGAAACTATGTAGTCTAATATTGATAGGGTATCATTCCACCAAAAACGCCTTAGCACCAACCCGATGATTGTAACGAAAATAAAGAAAACAAACTGTCGAGGCCGGAATTAAACCGGTGTAACACCACCGGCAGACGCTTTGCTCTTCTTTCGTTTCGGCTTTGGTATGCCTGGTGTCCTCGGGGCCTTATCGGATACTTTACTGCCCTTTCTAGCCGGGGGAACCTCAGACGCTTTCTCGTCCAGAGTTGAAGCTCCGATTTTAGTAGGATCTTGAAGGCCACCCTTCTGTGCTGGGCCTGCTAAACTGTCCTTGGTTTTGCGGCCGGTACTCGTGAGATTGAATGCACCCGGATGACCAGTAATAGGGTTTTCGTCCATATATTCGTCGCCATAGCGCATGGAAAGCTGGAATGATTCCTCGAGCAGGCGCGCATCCATGTATGTGCTAGTTTTGCCGGAAGCCTGCTTTCTGGAACTCCCCGTAGGGTCAGGCAGCGGACTAGTTTGCCGGCTTGTTTGGGTGGCTAGCTGTGAATCTGTTGCCTTTGGCCGTGCCGCGACTGGGGGTAGATACGTATGCCCCAGCGAAGGCGTGAAAGTGGGGAGGGTATTTGCGGCTGAGACGAACTTATCGAGAGAGGTAAAAATGGACAGCTATTCAGAGTTAGACTGGAAGTGGCACAGAATACGCAGGATTTAGAGAGCCTTACCATCCGGCTACCGACAACATCGAGGAAGGCTGGGGCCATGTAGATATTTTCGCCCATAACGAAGTACGTTGAGTGGATTGTGATGTCGTCTTCCTGGCCTTGCCTCTTCCTCCTTGTCTGCTTTCTGATAACCCAGACTCCAGTGCCAGTCCCTGGCGCCGTTTCAGCGGGTTCCTGTGCCACAACGTATTCCAACCCAGACATCGTCTTCAGCCGGCCTTCGAACGCCTCCCGAGTCGCGACAATGTTGACCATGTTCTGGTTATACATCGCTTGGTTTTCAAGGACCGCATTGTTCGAAGTCGGGTCGAAGAACGGCGATTTTGCGAAGTATGGAAGTACTGAGGTAGACGGTCAGACTGCGGAATTTCCATCAATGAGGGCGAAGGGCTTGTTTGTAAACTACCTACCTGAATTCGAGTGTATGCCCATCATCTGCTGCGCCCATGCCGGAGAACGCCATTGTATTTCATCCAAGGGCGGATCCGAAGCCCGTGTTGCCATGGTGTCTACTTGAATGCACCCACGTTGTATGATGGTTGGCGCAATTCAGAAATAGTAGAAAGCGCAGAAGATAGCCTTGGTGGATCTTTGGTGCTGTACCAGGTGTGCAGTATGTACATACAATGCACGCGATCGACAGGCCACCACGGCCTCCGGAAATCTAATTAAGGTTGTCGGGGTCGGAAAAATGATGACCCCACAGTACAGAAATGCACCAGTTACCAGTCAGCCTGAACGGTTTAGTTGAGCCACTCGGGTCACAGGCGATTAAGGTACTCCGAGCCCTGAAATTCAGCCTGGCCAAGTTGACTGGGCAGAATCACTGGCTGACACAATACGCTCGAAAGGCAACAGCCTTACATCCCGCCAACGACCTCTCCTTCACATTCGTATCAGCCATTCTGCTGGTCAGTCGGAGCTAAAGGAGCCTCGCCACTGGACACAGCCTTGCTTCCCCCCTTCTGTAACACATATATACCTTGGGGCGCAGAACGATGTTGTGATCTTGACAGGCCGACGCCACTTCTACACTGTTCGGCAGGAATACGTTCGATATGGATTTCACAAAACTCCGGGCTCAAGCGCTGAGCTTTGGAGAAGATGAAGAAGCCGTTACGGTCAATACACGGGCGTTAATCGACAAAGTATTGGCCAGATATTCTGGAGAATGGACGACGCTCCGAGAGTTAATTCAGAACGCCGCCGATGCGCAGGCCGACACAGTGAAGATCAAGTTCGAAACCACGCCCTCAACGACCGTACCGCTACCCCCGAATGCATCCCCATCGGACCTCCTCAAACATACATTACTACATGCCACGCTATGTCGATTACTCGTCTCGAATGACGGTCTGCCATTTGGAGATAATGACTGGGCAAGGCTGAAACGTATTGCAGAGGGGAATCCGAACGAGGACAAGATTGGTGCATTTGGAGTCGGTTTTTATTCGGTCTTCGCAGATTGCGAGGAGCCGTTTGTCAGTTCTGGGAAAAAGGCCATGGCATTCTATTGGAAAAAGGACAGCCTCTTCACAAGACATATTCAAGTACCGGAAGGAACGCGGGACACCAGCTTTGTACTTGATTATCGGAACAATACAACCCCAGTACCCAGTCTTATTTCTGTCAGCCAATTTCTGGCCACTAGCATGACCTTTGTCGCTCTGAAGAACGTCGAGCTGTGGCTAGATGACTGGAAGATTGTCTCCATCCAGAAGAAAGCCTCACCAAGTAGTGGAGTAGCGATCCCGAAAGATATTGTGACCACCACAAAGGAACGACTTATGAAGGTAGAAAGCCTGAGCAGAGAAAGCGTCCAAATGACTGCAACTTTTATGAATGTAGTTGGATGGCGTCCGTCGGCTTCGGCCGTTCCCAAGTCGAGTGCTTTCAGTGAAACAGCATATGGACGACATGCACCAGAGGTTCCCTCAATTCGCTCATTCTTCTCTCGCCTTACTTCTTCAACCAGCCAACAAACTATAAAGACGAAGGCGGCAAAGGACGCGCAAGCATTTCAAGAAATAATACTTGAGGATTTGACGAGAGAGACAACGGCAAATGTATTCCTCTCGGTGACAACAGCTTCCATCCGTACGTCTGTGACATCAACATTTGCCACAGAACTGGAGCGTGCAACGAAGAAACCCCCTCCAAAATCCACCAGACTTGCCCTTTTGTCATCTTCATATGACGAGGCCACGGCCTCAAAAGAGGGAGCAAACGGTAATCAAGTTGCCAACGGCGTTGATATTTTTGCTTCTGTCTTGCCTGGGAAGAAAAATGGGGGAAGGATATTTATTGGGTTTCCCACGAACCAAACTACCGGTGCAGGCGTGCATCTCTCTGCCCCATCGTTAATTCCAACAGTCGAACGCGAAGCGGTTGACCTGAATGCACGATGGGTTCGCACTTGGAATATGGAAATGTTACGAGTCGCTGGCATAATCAGCCGCGTTGCCTATGCCAATGAGATGTCCGACTTGGGAAACAGACTTCAGTATTGGGCTCAATCACAAGGGCGCCCCGGAAAGATATTGAAAGAGGACGTGGAAAAGTTTATGCCCGCAGCATTACATATCCTAAGATCATTTACGTTCGGGGAATCCACCCCAAGCGCCCAAATCTCTCAAATTATCGAAGAGTCGTTCTGGACAGCATTTAACCAGGCGTCAGTGGATATTTACAGCACAAGGGGTGTTCTACCAACTACAACCGTTCGGCTGGCGATCGAAGACCTAAGCGCGTTTGTGGAAGGTATTCCTGTGCTCCCAACGCAACTTGTTGAAACCAAGATGGTTCAAAAACTCCGAGACTATGGGCTCCTAACCGATATTACCATTGACGACGTTAAAAAGGAGCTTGGGTCAAAAGCACTGACTACGCTACAACTTGTCGCATTTATCAGCTGGATTAGTCGCAAAGCATTGTCATCAAGTATTGATAAATCGGCTGTTAAGAGCCTCCTTGAAACCACTGTTGCAACTGTGGGGGCAAGTGAGAGCCATGGGGGCATTGTATCTCTTTCCAGTATCAGATACTTCATACAGCCGTCAAAGGTCCCACCAGAGTTTCCTGTTCCGCAAACTACTATTCCGTACAACATTACATATTCCAGAACAAATGCCGAGCTTCAAGCCTTAGGATGGGAGCCCCTAGAAGCTTCGGCGTGGATTAAGTTCCTCGTCGATTCTACCAAAGGGCGTAATGGCTTGTCGAGCGAGCAAGATATCACTTGGTCACCAAAATTCTCAGCTCAAGTATTGGCTGTGTTGTCAAAGCAATGGGATGGGATGCCTATCGAATCAAAATCGATCATAATCCAGCTTTTAGCACCATTGACGGTAATACCAACCAAATTGGGCATGAATAAGCCGAGCGAATCCTACTTTGCAAGCGTCAAGCTATTTGATGATTTGCCAACTATCGTTGGTTGCCCTGGCGTCAAGGAAAAGTTTCTCAGCGTCCTTGGTGTAAGGAAAACGGTTGACTTGGACACTATATTCCAGCGGCTTTTGAGCCCAGTGGAATCTGCTGCCCAGGGCGGACTGGGTACGGCGGCTCCAAGATGGAACCATGTCGACCTAATAGTGTATCTGGCGGGAGTGAGAGAGGATATTCCGATTGGAGACATGAAGAAACTGCGCGAAACACCAATATGTGCTGCCGAAGCAGGGCCAGCAGGGCAAGAAGCCAGCATAGCATCCGCGAAGCGCTACAAGATATCGGAGTTATTCGAACCCAAGGCTGATCTAAGATCGCTGCAGGTACCCATTATCCAGTGGACTGGCAAGTTTGGGTACCGCCAAGGCAGCCCGGAGGCAAACTTCTTGACTTCCCTTGGGTTGAGGTCTCGTCCCACTGTCCAGGAGTTGGTTGTAATGATGGCATCCGTGGACACGACTCTGAGAGCTAAATCCATGGCGTACTTCATCGCCAATTATGAAACCAACCAATACAGTGCATACACTTTGGCAAAGGCTACCCGAGCCTTCCTACCTATCGAAGGGAAGGGAGAGACTTTGGCGGTTCCTTCGGCTTGTTTCACCAACGCAAATGCGTCTATGTTTGGATTCAACGTCCTGCGAAAGGACTTAATACCTCACGCCTCGAAATTTGGAGTCGCCGAGAACCCTCCGCTGGATGCAATCGTGCAGCAGGTCATTAAAACCCCACCTAAAACCCAGGACGAGGCGCGGACTCTGTTTGTATACTTTTCAACCAGAAT
>JPJU01000086.1:0-47723 GCA_000750735.1 Pseudogymnoascus sp. VKM F-4246
TTTGTATACTTTTCAACCAGAATTGGAGAGTCTGAGTTTACCCGCCATGCCGCCAAGCTCGGAGATGCCCATATTGTTCCAGTTGCACCAAAGAACAGAAGGAGCAGCGCATTTCCAGAGAAACAAGCTGAAAGGGCCAAGCATCTCGCACCCAGAATGTGCTTCATTGGGCAGTCAGAAACGTATGGCGACATTTTTGACTTCGTTGATTTTGGCAGTGATGCAAACAGATTCCTCCTTGCTTGTGGCTCCAGCCACGAGCCTTCCAGAAGCCACATTGCGACGATGCTTGCTTCGGAGCCAGCTCGTGTACTTGGCATTGTTCAGAGTCCGGAGAAATATTTATCTCTATTGAGGCTGCTTGCCATGTCACGAGCGGATCTGAAAAGGGACAAGTTGCTGTGGTCTCAAATGAGAATCTCGCCATTCCTCTTGGCGATAAAAGAAATATCTTCCAAGAACGAACCCAAAAGCAGAACCTCAAAGAATCCCGTGGACCTGTTTGACGATGACGATGACAGCAATTCAGGAGTCAAGCAGTGGGTGTTACAGCCTGCTGCTAAAATTGTTGCCGTCGACGATTACACAACATACCAGTTGTTCAAAGGAGACCTACTTGCTGCGCCACAGGAAGACATCCTCGAAGGCTTCTACCTCGATCTTGGTTCAGTTGCTGTATCTGAACTTGTCGAACAAAAGATTTCCGTTGGTGATGCGCTCATCGATCAGAGTGCGAGCATGAAGATCCAGAAGAAGATTCTCGAGAGATCCAAAGTGTTTTTGCACTCCTACCCATCAGATCAGCTTAAGCACTCGAAGGGGTGGCTGGAGAACAACCTTGCGGTAGAGTATGTTACTCATATATCTATCAAGATATCTTTACGGGGATATAAGGTGTCCTACAATTCGAAGCAAACCGCAGTACTGCAAAAAAATTCGCGCACCGGGAAGCTGTGCTTAAATATTACATACGGAGTGGATTTTTACGATATTAGCCAGTCTCTAGTGAGGCATCTATTGAGACGACCAAATAACGAAGCTGCAACACTTTTTGAGTCACTCCTTACATCTGACCTACAAGGATTGAAGCGAAGAGGGTTCAATGTCGACCGTATTCTCAGAGCCCAAGCGGCCCAAGCTCGCATCGCCGAAGATGATAGACAAAGGCAACTTCGAATCGAAGAGCAGCAAGCGAAAGCGAATGGTGAAACAGTGAAGCGTGACCAGGTCAAAGATAACTCTGGGCAAGGCCAGATCGAAGAAGATAAATCTGGGTATCGTGACTCGGATGAAGTTGATATGCCCGGAGCATTTGGCAATAACTCCCCGTCTCCCGCTTCCCAGAAGAAAAGCCGAAACCTATTTTCGCACTTCACACGAAAGCTTGGCTTTGGTGATGGAGACGCTCAACAGCAACTCCAGAACTTTTTAGGTGGTCAAGGGAGCCACCCTGATCCGAAACCCGGTCATAGCCGTTCGTCTTCTGGCGAGCCTAATAACCCGCCCAGCTCTCCCCCACGCAAGCCCGGCGAGATCGAAAAAGTAAGCTCACCTGCTGCTGTCCAGCAGAACCTAGCCAATGCGGTCAAATCCTCTCGGGCGCATAACTCCTCGAGTGTATTCTCGCCGCCTACCATGAACCGGGTGAAAGAACAGGCGACATACTGTGACAGCACACCTGGTCAGAATATCGCCCACATCGGAGAGGCTTCGAACGGGATGCGTATCTACACCTCCAGAGATCTTTCGATCAAGAATGAGGTCTTCCTCACGCAGCATGTTGAACCCCTTCAAGCGTTTGCAAAAATGCTTTATGATGTTGGCGATATCTACAGTATCCCAAGAACTGCCCTCAACATCTTCTACGACGAAAGTGGCAGTACAATTGCATTTAATCTTAACGGAAGCTTATTTTGCAACTTGAGATTCTTCTTGCAATTACACTGGGCCGCATACAAGGGCCCCACCGGGGCTTCGGCGGCGGAGAGTTGGTGGTGGGTTGTTCTTGCACACGAGCTGGCGCACAATCTTGTGAAGGAGCACAGTGCTAATCACAGCTACTATACGTAAGTTTTCCTCCCCTTGACGTGATATATTGGAGTACAATGATGAGCTAACTGTCTCTGCAGTGAGATGTTCATTGCTCAGTATTTTGAAAAGATGGCCCAACGAACAAGTTCACGCATGATACAGAATTAAGGCATAGAACCGGCGCTGATGGAGAGCTGGGTTATGATGGCATCATATTATTTAGACGTTGGGGGTTTTTCACTTGATTATTTCGACGAAGATAGCGCTGAGAGCAGATGGAGTTAAGATGGAACCATTTTCAGTTGGCTTGTATAACATATATAGCTTTGCATTTTGGATGGAGCGCCGCATTGTCACAATAGAGTTTTCGATTATATATATTCACCTTAGCCATATCACCAAATGATACATTGATTAAACATAACACAATTTAGTAGCTGTTGTAGCTTGTGCGATTTACTTTTGCCTCCTATTTTACCTATACCGTATCTTCCGAGCATAGTATAGGCTCTATAATTTATCCTTTTCCGTGCCATCCTTCTCTTTGCCCTACCGGAATCTTCTCACTCAGTGCTATCATCACTATCATCGTCCGCTTCCCCTCTCCCCAGCTTCTCCCACCTCTCCATAATAACTCTCCACGCCTCCCCTCCCTCTTCACCCGCCTCCACAACCTCTTTTGGAAGCTTATGCGCACTGTATGGCGCTGTTCCGAAGTTATAAGCTTCCGGGTCATCCTTCTTCACCACCCTAAACTCCGCCTTGAAAGGCAACTCCTCAACGCCTTCATCTTCCGTGTCAGTCACTTCATCGTCTCCACCTCTTTCTGGCGTTGCCGGAAAGAAATGGAGACGGACAGGCAACTCCGGGCTCTCTGAGGTGTCTCCATGTCCTAGAAGTGGCTTCGGTAATGAAATGGTAAGTAGTTCGAGCCACGAGAACAACAATGGGTCTGTTCTCTGGGCCCATGGATTAATATCGATGAGCCTGACCTTATCGTGAGGCTCAGGCAAGTATACATCAAAAGTAAAACTTGGATCCGGGAACGAGTCCTTCAACTTCTCCTCATAGAAGTCTTCAATCTCGTTTTGTATTTTGTTGAGAAGAGCGGGGCTGTAATCGACGTGCTTCAGTTCACGCTGACAAATCCCGACAATAGTCCGGTCACGCACAAATACGCGGAACTCGAATGAGGTGTTGATCTTGAAGTATGGTCGGAGGACAAGAGAGTACTCGATATCTCTGGTAAACGGGGGATGGTCAGGATTTGCACAATCGTCAAACGCATGCTCCAGATCATGAGTCACGAAAATGGAGCTCTTCAGCAACAGGTATATATCCTGGGGAGACTGGCAAGCAATCGAGTTCTTGGACAGGGCCATATGCAGCGCGTCCTTGGGCGCCGACCAGTTTAATTTAGGTACGACAGAACCCCCCAGCTCCGCAATGGTCGATTTGATCACGCTGTGGACGTCTGCGAATGCTGATGCATCGTTTGGCTGGGCCTGGGCTTCGAACTCGGGGTCTGCGGGCTTGTCCGCATTTGCGGCTGACCACTCTGTTTCTTCATAAGGTTGGTCGTCATCATCTGGAAGCCAGAGGCCGTCTTCGCGCAGGTAGTCGAGGAAGGCCGTAGTGAGGGGGATGAGGCGACTCCGGAGGGTCGAAGTGCGGTATCTGGGTTATGTTAGATGAGAAACGACCGGGGTGCTTTGATTGACAAACTTTGGGTACCAAGAAGAATAAGAGCAGTTTAAGATATGCTGCTTTGTAACTGGAGGGAAGGGAAGCCTGTCTAAGGGTGCTTCATCCTCTTGCCGGGTCATGGCGGGGTCGACGCCTGGCATGGTGGCGTTTGTGCTGTGGTAGGCTCGTGCGAACTTTTTATTACTGACTTGAAATGAACAATGATTCCTTCAATGATAAAAAGGGGAAACACGTATATATATGTGTATTATGCGCAATTGTCTGGGATGAATAAGATTACAAGAATTGAGTCACTCACCCCCAATAAGTTCCAAAAATAATTCTGCCACCTTTAGCCTTGTCCCGCCACCTCACCGCCTCAGCCTCGCCCGCGACGGACGGACGATTATAGGCAACCCGTCCAGCATCATTGCTTCACACACCTAGACGTAACTTCCCAACATCCAAGCAACAGTTACGATGTCTTCCAACGTTGGCCTCACGACTCCTCGAGGCAGTGGTACTTCGGGCTACGTCCAGCGCAATCTTGCGCATCTCAAACCCAGAGAGCAGTTTAAACCCTACCCCTCCGACGGCGACCTGAAGCACCGCCAACGCCAGCCCGACAAGGAGATCCTGGAGCATGATCGCAAGCGAGATGTTGAGGTGAAGGTTTTTGAGCTTCAAGACAAGTTGGAGGATGAAGGGTGTGTTGCTCAGCCATTCACGAAACAATGCTCATGCTAACATCGCCTGCAGTGTCGACGAGGAGGAGATTGAAAAGCAGACTGAGGAACTACGGAAAAAGTTACTGGGAGAAATGAAGAAGGGAACCGATAGGCGAGATGCCAAAGGACTGAAGTCGCATCAAGTACACGAGCTGGCGGAAGCGAAGATCAGAGAGAGCGATCGGTTCAGGAATGCGCTGGGGATCAGCAAAAATTACGAAGAGGGGAGCCACTGGAAAAAACAGGAAGAACGGATGAGGGAAAGCCTGGAGAATGGTCCGAAGGACGAGAAGGACCGAAGGAATAACGCTTGAGCCGCTTGATTGGTTTATGGGGTTGTCTGGGATACATGCATAATGCGGCGTTCATGGCCACGGGTAGATTGTAGGACTGGAGTTGGTGGTTATGGCACTGTGTATTTTTTGGGAATTATGGCATGAATGGCTTCTAGGGAATACAAAGGCAATGCGTAACGCAATGCGCATCTATAACTTATGTCTCTTCTCTCCGCTCGCGAGCTTCCTGAACTCGGCCTGGGGAATACCAGAAGCGAACCTCTCCAGGCCGCCGAAGACCTCAGCCACTCCCTGTGCATCCAACTTCTCCCTCATCGGCTTCTGGATGAGCGCCTTGATCTTGGTCAAGCTGGACCCGACCAGGTGGTCGCCCATGCTGTCATCGATCTCGGCGAGAACAGCCTCGAGGAACTTGGGGTCACCCTTCTTGAAGTCGAACACTTTGTTGACAAACCCGGTTGCGACCAAGTCATCGATGCCAATCCTCTTGCTGAGAATGAGGGCCTCATTAGCCTTGCTAATACCGAGACGCTGCACGAATCCTATAGAGCTACCTCCCTCAGCGACTAAGCCGATGGATGAGAATGGCGTGAGGAGGAAGGTGTTTGGGGTGGCGTAAATGAAATCCGCGAATCCGGTCAAGGCGGCGGAGAGACCAATAGCGGGGCCATTGAGGGCGACGACTAGGATCTTTGGGTGAGAGTAGAAGGCCTGGGTGATGTTGAGGTTGTTGGAGACAAAGCCGCCCAGGGTATTGCGGTAGAGGTCAGTTCCTGGTGGTAGCTCACGACCAATTGTGACGTCCGCGCCGCTGGGAGCATGTTAGTTACTTAGATCTCAAGCATCTAGGCCATTCGCAAGTTTGCTCTTGAGGCGTAGCAGGGTTGGAGGAGCTCACGCAGAGAAGAACCCTCCGGTCCCTGTTAACACTGTGATGACAACCTCGTCATGTGTTGCGACCTCACGCATGTACTTCGCCAGAAGATAATATCCATCGCCGTCCAATGCGCCTAGCTTCTTCTTGTTATCGATAGTGATAATCGCAATACGTCCCTTATACTCCACTCTCACGGTGTCATTCGATGCCATGATGACGGTTTATGGTATTCGAATACGCTTCAACGAAATATACAGTCTGGTACAGAATATACAGACAAGTTGGTAGAAAATAGTGTATGGAAGAGGAAAATGCTATATGATTACATGTAGCTGGTCTTATATTCTAGCCGCGCAAAGCCATGGATGGACCATCCCCCAGACTAAGTCCCACAGATCGTGTGGGGTAGCTTGGTACAGCCGGGCAAAAGCCGAGGCATGAAATTCATAGCTGACAGTAAGCTGACAGGCGGTTACTCGAGAAATAATAATCACGTGACATATTACCCGTGACTAGTGACTTTCGACCCCAAAATTCGATCGGCAAGTACCGTTCCGTGGAGACGACATTGTTCAAGCACCATACAACGAAGCACGGCTTTCCCCTCATTACCCCGAGGAATTGATAGTAAGGCTTCACGCCAGTCACCCCCTCATATCGGACACCATGGCTGGTCCTAATCTGGAAGTTTTCAAGGTCAGTTTGGCCCTCCAATGCACTCCCCCCTGGCCCTCTATACAATGCCCCTCGAATGCCCCCATCCCCAGTGCCCATTGCTTACAATTACCCCAGTTCGGCATGTACATCATGTTTCCCATTGGGATCATGTTCTACTACGGTACCAACCTGGACAAGCGCTTCTCCGTCCCCGACTTCTGGCCAAAACCCGAACAGACCCATAAGATCCCCTTCGAGCGCGATGAGATCAAGAGCGAGTTAGATCGACTACGGGCGAAGAGATTATATCTCAGAGAGCAGAGGCTGAAGCAAGAGCAGGCTCTTAGGCAGAACCAGGAGTGATGGACGCCTGGGCGAGAATGTCATGAGGGAGGAAACCTCGAGCCCGGACGACCCGGATGGGATGGGCGACATTGTACATCACAGGAGGAGAACAGCGGCATAACGGATTTGATCAGCAGGATGCATTGCATGGATGGAGTTGGAGTTTATGGACAAAGGAATCGCCTCACAAAGCTCGTGGAATGGGGATTGTAGCAACAGAATGATGGATAAAGTAAGCTGTCACATATAACCTTCAAGAACGCACGATATCCCTGTGACTATGCAATAAGCTGCTGACATGTGGGACTGATCATCTATGCGGTGTTATTGAGGACAATTTGGTGCTTTGGCTAGTGAATCAACCCGCATGCTATCTTTTAGACGCCAAGGCAGGAGCTCCTTCCTTGCCTGTCGCGCATGCCACACCTGAGGCGTAGCCATTGGGACTATAACAGTAAGTCTTCCATAAATCTGATCTCCGGCATGCAAACAATCCTTTCGTATATGTCGGACCAACGCGGAAGAAGTTATTCTCCTCTCAGAACATCGCGTAGGCTAGCATTGAGCCATAACTTTCACTTCAACTTCCTGGCCATTTTGACAAGGGGCTGAGTACCTCTACTTGGATCACTTAACCACGAAACATCCATCATATACCAGTCAAACGTTACCCCTAATCCAAAGACTTTAATATCGGCAGGGTTGCAGGGTTCCTCGGATAGGATCGAGATCTATTCAGCCCTATCGCCCCGCTTACCTTCCACCTGTACTAACGACCGGCAATTCTACTGGTATATTTCAACTCTCTTCACCCTCATTACTCGAACGCCCAAGAGATATGATAAATCCAGCAATAACATGTGCCATCACCGTTACTGTAACTTACTGTAACTTCGTCGGAAGTCGGCCACGCAAGCGAGGTCGGCTGCATCCTGATCTGCAGTAAAAAGAGGGGACCGATTGTGTTCAGCTGGCGACTTAGCGATGTTAGAAGCATTTTGCAGTACTTTTGCGGGTCTTCTTAGACCACAATCCTACACATTGCTGAGGCTCTCTTCAGAGCTTTATGTGTAACAGCGGAGAGTTTAATAAAGCAAAAATATGTTCATTATTGTACTCTAGTCTGCTTTAATGAAGTGTACGCACACGTGATTATAATATTTTCTATGACGACACTTCAATAAAAGCATTCTGAGAACGGTTAGAATTTCAAGATCTACAGCTCCGCTCCGTAAACGGGTAGGCCCGAACCATTCGAATTGCCCGAAGGGGTTGCTTGATTCCGAATCTGGTTTGGAGAGATCTGGACCATTGAAGCCTACTGCCCCGCTCTCTAGACTATCTCATGTTCCAAATGCGAACTCATGCCGTCATAGTATTTATACCCCTCATCGCCATCAAGGGCAACCTAACCTTCATCATATAACCACAAAAATGTCGGAAAAGTCTCAGACCATCTACCGCGGAGCGGAGGGTGCGATTAAACCTACCCAGGGGAAGGTCCGCGCCCTGGGACCGCTGGATGTGCGTATCAAGATCACGCATTCCAGTCTTTGCGCCACAGACCTGCTCTACCTACCCGCCGGCATCGCCCTTGGCCATGAAGGCGTTGGTCTGATCGAGGAAGTAGGAAGCGCCGTTCAGAACCTCAAGGTCGGTGACCGCGTCGGAGGCGGTTTCCACCGCGGTTCCTGCGGACACTGCAGATTCTGCCTCAAGGGAGAGGATATCTTCTGCTCTGACCGCGTCATCTTTGGCGAAAGTGACTCTGATAATGGCACGTTCTCGGATTATTATATCGGTAGAGAGACGTACGTTCACAAGATCCCTGAGAGCATCCCGAGTGAGCACGCTGCGCCGCTGCAGTGCGCGGGCGCGACTGTGTATGGTGCTCTTGTTGATGTCGTGAAGCCTTCCCAGAGGGTGGGAATTATTGGCATTGGAGGGCTGGGCCACCTGGCAATTCAGTTTGCGTCCAAGATGGGGGCGGAGGTTGTTGTGTTCAGTCGCACTGATGACAAGGAGAAGGAGGCTCGTGGATTTGGAGCGGATGAGTTCTATATGCTTGGAAAGCCCGAGGCAATGAAGAGCCCAGTCGACGTCCTTGTACTTACAGGAAGCAGATATCCTGATTGGGATGCGTGAGTTTTTCTGGCTATGAGGTACTGGCACTTGCTGACAGGAATAGCTTCCTCAAACCGACCGTCCTTGCGCGCAATGGGAAGGTAGTCCCGCTTCTGGCACCTCATGGGCCGATGGAGTTACCGTAAGTTTTGTACTCTGACCCTCACTTATTTTTATACTCATTCCAGACAGGGCTGGGAAGCTGTTGACGAACGGTTATGATATCGAGTCTCACCTCGTCGCGTCACGTGGAGTTCATAATGATATGTTGAACTTTGCCGCCCATCACAAGGTCACGCCTGCTATTGAGAAATTTGACCTCACCGAGGAGGGGATTGGGAAGGCGGTTGAGAAGATGAAGAGTGGTTCTATCAGGTACAGAGGTGTCCTGGTGGCTAAATAAATTGACCGAGAAGGATTATAATTGCGGGTATTAATATAGTGGTGGATACTGTTGCTATAATATGCTATTACGGGATATAAATTTATCAGAAACTAGATCAAATAACTATAGCTTGGTAATGAGCTAAATACTTCAAATAATTCATTACGTCTGGGTTTCCAACGAATGCTAGTGACCCACCGAGGCATCGCCTCACACAGGAAGAAGGCTTGCCAAATCCCGAAGTCCCCTTTCCTGCATGTGTATCATTTATTTGCTCTTCTGAGCGAGAATCCAAAGGAAAGGAATGATTTTTCCGTCCTCATCATCCTCCAAAATCTCATGCTCGGTAACAGCAAACCCAGCCTCTTTCAGCAGCCCCAAGTTGGTCTCAACGTCGAAGCTGCTCCAGTACATGCTTGAGCCCAGCCAGTTCTCCGCCGTCGACCCCGGAATATTGGTAGCCGCAAGGTTACACAGAAGATAGCTTCCCGGCTTCATCCACGAATAAATCTTCTTGAACAGCACCGGTTGCTCGTCCCGCGGCAGGTGAAAGATGGAATAGAACGCGACGACGGCGTCAAGGCTGGCTGAGTCAAATTCGAGCTTCGTCATATCTCCCTGACGGAAATCAACGTTCCCTTTGACACGAGTCTTGGCAAGCTCTATTTGCGCCTTTGAGATGTCGTTGGCGATGACTTTGCTGCAGCGGGAAGAGAGGAGCTGCGTGCCGGGGACGCCTGCGCCACATCCAAGTTCGAGAACAACAGCATCTGATGGTGCGGTCATCTTTGATAGCATCTTCTCCGTGTATGCTAGACGGGGCGTCTTCTTTGTGGTTGTCCATTCAAGGTAGGTATTGGCAATTTTGTCATAGCCTTCCTCCACAAGCTGTCTCTTTTTATCGTTGTCGTCGTTCGCCATGTTTATGGCTGTAAGTGAGTATTAACTGGATCTTTGAATATGATAACCAAATATGCAATTCAGCTCTATATTAAATACATGAATTTGAATCGCAGTATATTGTGCAATCCTTGTGAGTCACGCCGGGGTCAGCTTGTCTAACTCTATTGACACTCCGTAGCGTTGATCAAAACCAGCTCGAGAAGGCCCATAAAACAGTGCTATACTTCTGATACTATAAGTATACTGATGGGTACAAGGAGGCTTCTTGACGTAGGTATCTGCGCGCCAAGATATTTATTTATTTTCGTCGTTGTTTCGAGTTTCGCCTGAATGAAAGAGCCGCCAGCATGGCGGGGTCGTTGGAGATGGAGGGGCGGCGGATCTGGATAAATGCCGGCTAAATCATTTCGTCCATCCGCCCCGCCAACACTCACCTTCTGTCCGTCTGGGAAATAATCACCAGCAGAAATAAATACATATATAGACCCCTCTAATTCCGGAAGTAATTTCATCTTGCAGTAAGCAACACATTGAATATACCAAAAAAGCACACCCGAATTCCACAAATTATAGAAATCATGACGGACAAGCCACTTATCACCTCCATCTACACGGCTGATCCGTCCGCCCACGCATTCGAAGGCAAGATCTACGTCTACCCCTCTCACGACCGTGAGACCGATATCCAGTTCAACGACAATGGCGACCAATACGACATGGCCGACTACCACGTGTTCTCCATGGATTCCATCACCGGTCCCGTGACCGACCACGGCGTGGTCCTGAAGATGGAGGACATCCCCTGGGTCTCCAAGCAGCTCTGGGCTCCAGATGCCGCTACCAAAAACGGAAAATACTACCTTTACTTCCCAGCCAGAGATAAGGAGGGTATCTTCCGCATCGGCGTTGCTGTGGGCGACACCCCACAGGGACCGTTCAAGCCGGAGCCCACTCCAATCGCTGGCAGCTTCACCATTGACCCCGCGAGCTTCGTCGATGATGATGGAGAGGCATACCTCTACTTTGGAGGTCTCTGGGGCGGTCAGCTTCAGTGCTGGACATCGGGCACTTTTGATGCCTCGAAGTCGGGACCTCAGGAGCCATCTGGTGACGTTCCCGCGCTGCTGCCGCGCGTGGGGCGTTTGACCGAGGATATGCTGTCCTTCGCCGATGATGTCAAGGAACTCTCCATTGTTGATGCGGAGGGGAAGCCAATCATGGCTGATGACCATGATCGTCGGTTCTTTGAGGCGGCATGGATGCACAAGTACAATGGGAAGTATTACTTCTCCTATTCGACGGGTGACACACATTACATCGTCTACGCGACGGGAGATAGCCCACTTGGGCCATTCACTTACCAGGGCCGGATTTTGGAGCCAGTCGTGGGATGGACGACTCATCATTCGATTGTTGAGTTCAAGGAGAAGTGGTACCTGTTTTACCATGACAGCTCGCTGTCTGGTGGTGTTAGCCACTTGCGCAGTGTTAAGGCCAGGGAGATTGTGTATGATGCGGAGGGAAAGATTAGCCTCGCTGGCTCCTCGTAGGCTAGAGATGTTTGATAATCGAATATGTTGTAAAATGAGAACGAGTATAGATCCCTCATTGCCCTGAAGTTTTGGATTTGATAGAGTTGTGAAACTGATAGTGCTGAGTGGAGAAAATAAAATGGGTTTCAAGATCATGATCCACAGATAAATTTATTAAGTTGAAAGTAATCGTTGTCAAAAATTAGCCATATTATCCTATACACAGCACAAATACAGTTGCTGGATATATAATCTTTCCAAAAACGTCCGCTACAAAATACCGTAATTAAACCCGTAAACATGCCGAGGCTTGGCATGACTTCAAATAGCCTATGTGATATCATATATGGTTATTGTCTGCTTCCATGGCGTTTACCTCGCTGTCTGATATAAATATGATCGGAATAATTAATTGCATGTTGAAGATGCTGCCGAAGGAGGGTGTTCCGCCGTGACTTGCAGCTGCACTGAAACTGGCGCCGCTGGAGCTGTATAGTCTCATCGTGGTATCAAGGCAGTTGAAGTCCGCTTTGGTACCGGAACCCGTTTTGGTACTGAAACCGGGTTTGGTAGCGATTCCCGCCGTGGTACTGACGCCTGCTGTGGCACCGCAACCTCAGGGTATGGAACCTTCTCTGGTGCCGGAGCTTGTGGTGATACCGGGGATTGATGTGAGACCAGAGCTTGTTGTGGAATTAAGTCTTCGGGGAAGCGAGTATCCTGTGATAAAGCTAAATACCCAGATGAATGAGAGCTCCCCATATAATTCTTAGCTCTGTCCACTGTAGATATCCCTTCGGTGTCAGCAATCGATGCTTCAGTTATGTGATCCTTGGGGCCTTTGCAGGTGCATTCATGTTTGGTCCATGCACCCTTCTTATAATCACCGCACGCCTTGCAGTCCTTGCATTGTTTTTCATCTGCACAGACGACGCGATGTGCACATTCCTTGTGTTTCTCGCACTCGTAGTCCTGAGGGCATGTACAGGTTACCTGTATCTTACGGGACTCGACGAGTTCGTCATAAGATTTCTCTGGGTTCGCGCAGAAATTGTAAAACGAGGTCCACTCCCGGCTGGCCCCGCCGCGGATGTCATGTCTAAAAATAAAACTACCAGTCGCTTTGAGAATATTCTTAACTTTGTGTAGAGCATGCAAGATCTCGTCGTGTTCCAGGTTTGAACTAGCGGTCTTGCCGGGGAATAGCTTCAGCCAGATAATCCGCACGTTCCCCTTTGATTGCTCGAGGATAGCCTTGAGTGTGTCGTATGATTTGGCTAGAGCTGCGGCTATCAATACTAAAGCAGTGCTTGCATACGGCGTCCACGCTCCGACATGGCTGTAGCTCTCGCTTTGAGGGAGTTGACGGACGTACAGCTCAATGAGAGTTACGTCGACTAAGAGAAGTGGAACAGCGATAATGACAACGAACACTGACCATAGATACGCCGAAAGAGCAATAGCTTGTGCTCCTCGACGCTGGAAAGTCCCGCATTTATCTCGGTCAGAACGCCCTGAAATTGAGATCCTTGAGAAGAAGTGGTATAATACTGCGCGAGTCTCCGATGGCTTGTTTCTCCCAAAGCAGATGGTCCATGCACCTTGCAATAGGATATATACAATAATATATGACCATGTACGCGTATAACTTTCGATAAGTTTTGCCTCTCGCGCCTGACGAGATGAAGTCGAATCTCCCGCAATGGTTTGGCCAAGTTCGACCATTGTCACTGGTACGAGATCGTCCACTGATCGGAACAAGGCTGGTCCAAGCACTGTGTTTGCGCAAGGAGAAACACAATTATTCGCATCGAGAAATTCCTTAGTGACAGTGAAATAGTTTAAGATTTTAACTCCATCCATGTCAAAAGCACGAGGCTGGCCTACTGTAACGTTCAGCACACCTGATCTAGGGGCGCACGAGAATGTCCCAGACACCATAGGGTCGATAGGTGACCAGCGGCCCTTATCCGTTCGGTATGAAAGTTGCAAGCCAATGAAAATAGAAAGGAAGCCAAGTGTGACCAAGAAACTCCAGAAAATTAGAATGATGCGCGAAGCCGCAACAAATTCGTCCATTTTTTTAGGCCTCTCGTCGTATTTTAAGTGTTGAAGATCAGGGCGGCCAGCCGTTCTTATAGTCGATGACCAGTTTATCAGAGGTACCATTATAATGCAGGAAACGCTGAGAATGCCTAATAAGGGGTGGAGATCGAGTTCCCCCCAAGCGGGACCGCGCCATATGAGGAGGCAAGCATGGATGGCTGCAGATCCTGAGTATGTCAAGGAAGCGGCAAGGGCACCAAGATACAGCCAGGGAAGATGGCTTCGTAAGAGGACCGCTGCTGCAATTGTGACATAAAACAGAATTCGTGGTAAGCGGCCATAGTTTCCCTTTATGAGTGTCAGCTTTACTCCTACTTAAACAGAGAGAGGGATTTGTCGTACCGATATAGGGTACCAGCAGAAAGCTACATAGGTTTCTGTTATATCGATCGTGTATGCAGTAGACTGTTGGACGGCATTCTCAAATAAAGGCCCATACAAATAACCTGGTACTCCATCGATAACTCCTGGGTCTCCAATATCCTTAGGATACTTATCAGGCCCTGTTGGAGTCGCTTGCGGGCCAGTAGCTACAAAGGCACCGCCGGTTGGAAACCGTTGAATGGTTGTTGTAACTGTAGCTGAGATTCCTGTTGGCTCAACTTGGCCAAAGGTAGTCCATACCTCGCCACTAATCCACGACTTTGGAGGGTGCGGGAATTCGCTTGCAGTCGGTTCTGCGGAGTTCTGGGCAACAACCCCGATCAACAGCAGGACGAGGGGCCATAGTGATCGCATCCTGAACAAGATTCGGGGATATCAAGAAAGTGGCAGATTTCGAAATCTCGCCGTATGCCAGGACTTCCTCTGCAATTTGGGTTTTAGATGTGGATTGCGCTGCATATGGAATTGCCGCAATTCTTAAAGATATCAACAATGATTATAATTAGCACAGACCCCATGTGGGAGTCGCGCCGACTGACTCCGAAGGGATCCATCCCCTTTCCGTTTTTGGCAGATATCGAAGGGTATGGATGGGGGAAGGAATAGGTATCCCTTCCCTTCCCCCCCTCCATCCTCTTCGTAGGTCGGAGCCTCGTTCCTTCACTACCTAGTGAAGGAACGAGGCTCCAACCTCCGTGCCGCGTCGCGCCGGCAGTTACGCTGAGCTTGAGGTCATGATGCCACTTAAATTCTGCGGAAATAACTACACTATATTTTCATTGAACAGTGCAAATATGATCTTGTATGTACAGCATAGCAAGTCGTTGAATACAGATAATGAAGTGAAGATTGGGCTAGCTGAACCCCAATTATTATCAAAGTTGTTGCTATTGCCTGTTTAGGTAAATGAGTTCAGCTCCTACAGCCTTGCGATCCTTCGCTGCACGTGGGGGTTCTTGGCGCTGTCTTGCGATGTGTACACCCGCATATATGTTACTATATAAAGATACATGCAACGCAGGGTTCCTCTGACCGGTCGCACTTTGATGGCCTGGAACAGAAATCGATCGGCTTGTGCAACAGCAAGCAATATAAAATGATTATTTCCCTTGCAAAATAATGTTGGTTTAACTATTATTTACTGCGCTATATGCGAAGTTGACTTTGGGAAGTGCTATACTAAGTTGATGAACAACGCATTTGGCAAAATGGGTATGAAACTGCAACTGATAAACCGCGACCCCGATAATTACTATTAATTCCTTCCGAAAAGCAACAACTCCATCCCATAAATACTGCAAAGCATTCGAGCGGGTATCATGAAAACATTCACGGCGTCCTCTGCTGATGGAAGCAGGATAGAAGTGGAAGAATCCACCCTATTCGCTTCACCAACCAAATCGTTTGAACAACGCTTTATGCGCCTTGGTATGGTGTCTGCACCTTCATGGCATGCGCGGGCTCGGAGCTGCCGCCGCGTGTGCGCCAGACGTGCAACGACGCCATGATCGTGGTCGCAAGGAACAGCAACCTAGAAAAAGCACCCAGTCAGCCAAAATCCATGATCACAGATGCTCAAATAAACTTACCACTCGAAAGCTGCGAAGACAGTAGCCGCGATCGACTCGCTGCACTGCTTTCCTCCGCGCGCATTGCACCCAACAGAGCCGAGGAGGTCTGCGAGCGCGATGAAGCCGGCGAACCAAAAGAGCATCGTCAGCGCCTCGGCGACGAGGACGCCGTACTTGTGCGCAGCGGTGGCGAAGGTGAGGGGTGCAATGACGAGGTAAGCGACGGCGAGCAGGGTCCACACCGAAGTGAATATGAGAAAGTTCACCTCAGAGGCGGAATACAAGTTGGTGGTGACTATAGCATGTCAGCATGTTTGCTTGCGAAAATTATCGTATGGATGCGGTTCTGTACTCACCATCTGCCAACAGGCCCAGAACAATCACTGCGAACACCGCCTGGACGACGCGCACGGGAAGGAGGAGTGTCTCAGCTAAAGCCATGTTTACGAGTGTGGTGTATAATGCGAGTTGTGATGTCTTGTAAAGGTTCTTTTAAGGGTCGCTTTGAATAAATCCGTGGTGAGGGTTGAAAGAAACAAGAAGCGGAGGCTTCAAAGAATTAATATATTCAACTTGCGCGGCGCAATACGTCATGAGACACCCTTGGACACAAGAATTTCACTTTTGGCATGCCGTGGATCCGACTTGGTGCGGGGCAGGGATCGGGAGTTTGTCACAGTGCAGCCCGGTAGTTCCCTACCTACCTTGGCAGGAGCGTTTTGACATGCGGACCTTCGAAAAAATACTCCAATATATGTATCTTCAAAAGTCTCATGTGAAGTTGAAAGATATGTCAGCCTGATAAATCAATCACTATTGATATAATAAACGGCACAGGCCTAGCTTCAGGGGAATAAACGTCCCCTAAAAAATGGTTTCGTCACTTCCTTGGCTTAGTCAGCGAGAATGAAGCTCATGGAAGCTCCCAAGACAACAAAGAGCTAGGATCATCACAAGGAACTGAAAACATCAATTGCCACTGAATATACCGCCACCCCATCTCCAAAATGACTGAACACCTGTATTTTTCCCTCACGAAGCACCTCCTTTCCGAGGCAGTCGGCGAGTTTACACAGGCAACACAATCGCCGTTCCTGCGCGCGGCTGCCGAAGGCCGTCTCGACAAGAAAACCCTGCGGGAATGGCTTGTCAATGACCGGAAGTACATCCATGCCTACATAATTGGCGCGGAAGGCATGCTGGCCGAGCTTCAGAACTCCACCGGCGGCGCCGCCGATGAAAAGCTTGACAAGAGCGAGGTCGCGCTAGCCACGTGGTTGACCGAGGCAGTGGCGAACGTGCGTCGCGAGGAGCAATTTTTCATCGAAGTAGCAGCGCGGTACGGGATAGATCTTGAGCCGCGAGCAGATGATGCTCAGCTGGATTGCGTGCTCGTGTATAAGACGCTCTTTGAGTGTGTCCCGCACAACCGGGATGTTACGGACCCATGGTGGCTAGATGCAGCTGTTTTATTTTGGGCGACGGAGATCTGCTACCTCGAGGCTTGGTCGTGGGCGAAGACGCAGTTGAATGATCAGAGTCCGGGGAAGGATGCCGATGGAGGGGCGCTCAGGACGGAGTTCATCCCCAACTGGAGTAGTCCCGAGTTCGCGGCGTTTGTGGACCGTTTGGCGCATATCATCGACGAGGCCGTGAATAAAATGAGTGAGGATATCGAGTATAGTAAGGATACCGCCACGCAACGCACAACAGATGTTAGGACTCGTACTTTTGTAAGAAAGACTGTTGAAAACCCACAGAAGCTTTTTCTTAAGGTTCTGGAGACCGAGAGGAGCTTTTGGCCGAAGCTTGAATAGGGTTTGACAAAATAAGCGTCTGATTGAGAACGCTAGGCCGCAAAGTGCTTTATGGCTAGTGTTTTTTTTATTGATAACACGAATCACTTACACATACTGCTCATCAGTTGCGGTGTTTTGGGGAAATCAGGGCAGAATAGGATATTTCGCTCTATCTATTTATCCACGTATTAACCCTGCCTGCACCACATATAATCGCGAGCATTGTCTTTGAAAATTCATCGACATCATCCGGCGAGGCCTTTGTAAGCAAGCTCGGCGCCTCCGCCAACTGTATGAACCCGACATTCACTTCCGAACACATTTTCTCCCAGGAAGGCGCAGAATCGACGTCCCACGCACCTTGCCTGGTTGTGAACATCATGCTGCCATAGCACGAAGCGGTGCTATCCCTCTGTATCAAGTATATTATCTGGATACTCGCGGCAAGTAGCGATGTGCGTCGAATACTCTCGGCAAGTATCCATGAATACCATAGGAGGTTTTCGCTGCTTGATTCAATTGCTGTTTGTTCATGAGGAGAGGACATGACCATACGGCCCAAACAAGCGGCTTCGCGCGCATGATCAATCGTCTCTTGAACCCAGTCATTCAGCACTGGGATATAACCCTCCGCAAGATGCCGCAGTCTAATATCTCCATCATACAGACATATAGCCTGGTACAGTGCCAAGGCCTGCACACGGGCTAAATGGTCATGGGAGTCAAGAGGAGTTCCCAGTAACGAGCCGGCTGAGCCATCCTCCACCAACTGCCTTGCTCTGTCCTCGATGATCCGGAATACTGTCTGCTCATTCAAGTCTGTTTTGGCAAAGTAGCATGTAAGAACCATAAATGCGTCCTGCATACATTGGGAGGGTCGAGTTTGATAGAGCCGCTTGTGAATAAATGGGTTGCTGCCTTTGGTCACCCATTGCTTGAGCCACTGATGAATAGTTTTGATGTGATATTTTAAATCCGCTATGCAGAGCGCATCGCATGGAACAGTCGGAGAAGGATCCACCTTCCAAGCCTCAGGCGAAGTGAACCAGCTGGAAGCTGGCTGGGCGGCGGCGATGCTGTTGGCTAGCGACAGATCAAGTCCCGGAAGCAACCCATCATCAGTTACCCTGCCAAGTTCCAGAGGACTTGCAAATAACAATGGGGTAAAATTTGAAACATCCTGATCAACAGAAAATGTATTCTCCCCATCCAAAAGCCTGAATGGCCCCGGCTTCGTTGGAGGGTACGTGCATTCTATGCCCCGGTTCCTGCATCGACGGCAATGCGGTCTCTGCTTTTCGCACCTCCGCTTCGCTACCGCACAGGCGTCACAGGCTTTAGTTTCTAAGCACCGAGACATGGCAATCTCCGCAGTTACAGGAAGACGATGTCGAAAGAGGCGTGCTGTCGACATTGTGATTATTCAGCCCATGCGGGCGCTATCCGAATCAGGCTTGCTCCCACTCTGCCGGGATGTCTAACATCAACGGTCGGTAGCGGAAACCTTATTTATGGCGTACCTCATCTGCGGGCGCTATCCGCTTTGGGACTGTCCCCATCGTTGGATATTTGAAAGCCATGCTTAAACCTCATCCTACGGGTTTGTATTATAAATGATACTTTTCATATTCATCATTATAAGAAGCGGATTGATTCGTAAATATGTTCCTCCAAAAAATCAAACCTCGGCAGAAACAGCACCACAATCCTTACTTTGTAGCTCCAAAGTGATTTCTCCTACATCAATTTAACTATGGCCTCTACAATCGTTCTCATTACTGGCGCCAACCGTGGCCTGGGCGAAGGAATCATGAAACGCTACCTTGCCAAACCAGACCACATAATCATCGCAGCAAACCGCAACCCAGATCACGAAACCTCCAAGGCGCTGGAAACCCTGCCCAAAGGCCCCGGAAGCCGTCTTATAGTCGTCAAGATCGATGCCAGAAGCGAGACCGATGCCTCTACCGCCATTCAAGAGCTCAAGGATCAAGGTATTGACCACATCGACATTGTCATCGCCAATGCTGCTTTTATAGTTCCCTTCGTCAAGATTGAGGATGCCAAAGTCGCCGACCTCCGGGTTGCGATGGAGACTAATATTTATGGTTTCTTTGTGCTATATCAGGCCACGCTACCGCTTCTTCTGAAGTCCCAGAGACCAACGTGGATAACCATTGGCTCGGGCGCCGGTTCTATCGTGGTAAGTGTACCAATCTGGCTACAACTATTTTATGATGCTTGAGAGCTAACTTCCGTTGCCAGTGAGTTAAAAACCGTTTTCTAATATCTGCATACCAGCCAAAAAACTTACCTACACCCTTCGCATTCTTGAAACTTAGCTCATCAATCTTAGCAACCAACTACCTGTTCCAAATAGCGTTTATGGGCCCACGAAGGCAGCACAGCACTGGCTCACCAAGCGGATCAATTCCGAAGAGGAAAAAATCTGTGCCTTTATCATAAACCCAGGGTAAATTCGCAGTTCCTACTCTTGGCTGAAAAACAGTACTAAATTATCACTCCAGCTGGGTCCAGACACCAGGAGGGAACTCGAGTGCTCAGATGTTGGGTCTCAAGGAGGCGCCTCAGCCTGTGGAAGAGACGTGTGATGGTATGGTGGAGGTCTTTGATAAAGCGGCTAAGGAGACCCATGGCGGCAAGTTTTGGACCTGGGAGGGAAAGGAGGAATCGTGGTAGATTGAACGAGTAGCCTTCTCAGTTTATTGCTGAGATCTATTTGTTTTGCACTCCGTTGTGTTTTAAAGGTGTCTAACATTCATAGTATAGCTTATCTACGAATACAAATTTGATGAAATTTACACTGCAGATTTCACAGAGCTGATTGCTCCCTCATCAATCTTGTCCGTCTGCCTCGCTTCTCGCTGCTCTCTGTTCCAGAAGTGACAGAGCACAAACAGCATGGCGACCATGGAGACATCGAGAGCGATAGTCCAGTTATATCCAATGAGATATCTTGGCGCATCGGTGGTTTTCCACACACTATATTGTTAGAGATGATTCTCGGTGATTTCGGTGATTCACGGGGATTAATTAAATTGAAACTCACAGTAATGGCAGCCATGCACCGAATGCATTACCGATCGTGTTCATGGTTGAGATAACCAAAGCACGTTCCTCCGCATTACCTGCACAAATTTCGTTTGCCCAGGCGTAAATAATGGATGCAATTGCATCCGCTGTTCCAGAGAGGTAAAAGGCGAAGAACTTGAGCCCTACGGGGATATCCCAAATAGCTAAGCAAATGCAAGCGAAAATATTTAGAGCAGCTGTTAGCCCAATAAGGCTAGCTTTGCAATCATAAGCATCTGCAATAATTCCCCATATAATTGATGAAACAATAGTCACAGCTGGGCTTGCAGTGGTAAAGATGTTGATATCTTCGATGGTGTAGTTCTGCTCCTTCAGCCAGAGAGGCAGACCACTGTTCGACACAACACCGTCTGCCTGAGAAAAGAAAAATGCAAAGACCACAAGGACCCAGAAATGCCATCCTTTGAAGATAACGTCCCGGATAATCTTTACAGTGATTTTCTGTCGAGCTTGGCGATGCTCAGAGGTCATGCGGACGCGTGCCAATTCCACGTCCTCTGCGGTTAGAAAACGGAAGTTTGGCGACTCGGGTGTGCCAGGCAGGCATACAAATCCTAAAACTGCGATTGGGATTGTGCATGCGAAGCCTGTAGGAATAGATTAGCAAATGCTTGTGACGCATAACCAGGGCTTCAGGCTTACAGATAATATACAGCCATCTCCACCCCTCGATACCGTAGCGCCCATCCAGGTGGCTGTATGCACCGGCTTGGATATAGCTGGAGCTCATACTCCCTACCTGAGAAGCAATGAAAAAGAAGGCACCGCGGCGGGATAGCTCGGACCGCTTGTACCAACATCCCATGTACCACATTGCTGCGGGAAAGAAGAACCCGCCTAGGACACCGACAAAGAAGCGAAACGCATAGAGTTGGTGAACATTGGTGACCTTATACTGTACGAGCGTGAAGACTCCCCAGAGCAAGTCTGCGGCAGGAAGAAAGTAGTTTACAGGCAGCCGTGTCATCTGCAAGGGGTTAGATTGCAAACGTGGGGATTCATATCGGTGCTAACTCAGTTACATACCAGCATTGTCATGGGAATCTGCATGGCAATGAAGCCACACCTGGACCAACGTTAGAAAACCTGAGAATGCGGGTGGCTGCTGCAGATCATCTCTTACTGAAACACGGTGTTCAAGTAGTTCAACTCATTCCCGTACAGATTCAAGTCCTCCTTCATCCCACTAACATAGGCCGTGCTTGTGGCGGATTGGTCCAAGACCTTCGCCCAATAAGCTAAGAAGAGAAACACAATAATTAAGCCATCAAGCTTGAGGATCAGGCGACGTTCAGCTGGGGTATCGTCCGCCGAGAAATACTGCCAGACCTTCTGCCGTGGCGCGGGAGGAGCGGGAGACGCCGTTACGGGTTCCCCTTGTGGGTGTGCTGACAGCACCTCGGAGGCTGCTTGGTCATATTGTTGATGAGAGTAAGGCGCAGGAGTAATATCCTCGAGATATACTTTCTTCTCTGGACTGGACATCATAGGAGTTGTCGCAAAAACGCCGATACTCTGAAGTTAGGCGATGGAAAGGAGTCCAAGTTACCATTTTCGTGGAACTGGAACTGGTGTCTGACATATACCAACGGATTGTCCATCGCGTGCGCCAACTAAGACAGTGAGGTAGCTTATTTGATTTTACAAGCTTCAATTGCGTGATTAACGATCCCCACGTTCATTATTTAGCGGGGTACTCTAGTGGACCCTGCACTGAACCGAAGTTTGACAGGCATCATCACTCAACTACATTATACAAGCATGGATATTATGAGAGGTATAAATTTTATACACTCGAGTCCGCAAAGATATAGAATAATCATCTACATAAAGCAGGTTCTACTCTTTTGTGAGTCCTTATATTGAGGTTCACGACATATGTCAGTTGCTTAGTGGGGAAGTTTGTCAGATGAGTGAAGGGCGGGGCGGACTATATAACTGTGGGCCCAGCAGCCAAATTCGGCAGCTGGACACAATGCGGAATTCGGCCCTGTGTTATGTATGCAACGATCAAAAGAAAGGCGCACCGGAGCTCCGTAGTATATATATTCAATAAGAACGCTCTGTCATGGACAGAAGACCTCGATTCCCAATAGTATCTGGCGATATGGCACTCGACGATAGCTTCAGGTAACGATAATTCGTCCATTCGTTTGAAGAGGTGGCCGGCCCTCTAGCTGCAGAATGTGGCAACTAGAGTTTGTGTCTTTCACCTGTGTACACGGGCGGTTTTGAGCGACCATCGTACATCTTGTACTTCAGCTTATAGATGTCGATGTTGTCGATTGTTCTCACATTTAGTGGGCGCATATCCACGCTTTCGTCGTCAATGCTGACGAAGACAAATGTGCCGCAATAGCTGCAAAAGTTTTGCGCAGAGTCTTTCGAGAGAACATTATATTCTGTGGCAACGCCTTCCGGATCATGAACTTGGAGGGCGGTGCGCGTTGGATAGATGTGGCGGTGACTGTTCTGGGAATCGTGAGCCAAGCTCAAGCAGTATGGCTTTGGTTCTTTTCACAGAGAACTGAAGGGTATAGGAAGACAAGAACTTACTTTCCCACACATGCTACAATTACACTGCATGACTTCCAACTCGTCGAGGCTCTTCGATCGCAAGGCGTATCTGATCTTCCCACAGTGACAGTTTCCATAATAAGTGACCAAGTCGTCCTCGTCGTTCTTTTCAGCCTTTCCTTCAGGTTTCTTCCACTCAACCTGCTCGCCAAACTCGGGAGCGTACTGAGGTCCCCTCTTAAAGTTCTCGTAGTGCCTCCATGGCAAGGCCTCAACGTCGACATCTGCGAGCGATCTGGCCTGTAATCGTTAGTGTTAACGCCGATATCATCGTGCTCATCAAAGAGTCTGTGGAAATTACATTAACCCCAATTGCTTCCGGGGATTTTACGAAGATATTAGTCCCGCAAATCCCACAGAACTGTCTCTTGTCAGCAAACACTTTCCGGGTTGTAGTGTCAAAAAGGGGGACAACTAACCCGATACACCTTATTCTTCGGCCCGAACACATACTTCTTCAACGCATCCACATCACCTTTCTCTATTATAAACTCTTCGGGGCCATCGTCCAGGAACCAGATGTTCCCCAAAATCCCATTCTATGCCAAACACCGTCAGCAGTGCGTTGAGAATCGCGTTATCTACATAACGCAGGATTTTCGCAGGCAGACCTTGATGCAGATGCTACAGCTGCAAGCCATCACATCCTTCAACTCCGGGATCCGGATTGCATACTTGAAGGCCCCGCAATGGCAACCTCCATGATACGTCTTGAAGTCAGTTGGGTCGACTTTCGCTGACATAGTGTTGGTAGTCTTATTGAAGTCTTGGCTCCACTGGGGTTTGTTGTACTGATTGAACCTCTCGACAGCGAACTTTACGTCTTTCTTTCCTTTGCCAAGTACTGTAATATTTTGGTTCCAAAAGGGATTGGGAGAAGGCGCCCATATGGTTTATATACCCAGCCAGTGATTTGGCGGGGTACAAAGTGGGGTTGCTGTAATCCATGCTCGGCCAAATCAGGCCCCGCGCTCAAGTTACACGGTTGGTCTACTCTAGAATGGTTTTCATGGGGCAGGAACAAGCCGGCTGGATCCCGGCATCTCCGAATAAGAACTGCACGCCGATAGTATATCATGGCCACAATAGGGGGTAAATTCATGGCATACCACCGTGGACCGTCGCCAACTATATTTATCGCAATTTTTACTGTAATAGTCGGTATGGCTATTTCTTTCGGCTACTAAACAAAAATGGCGTATATAATAACTAAAGTAACGCCTGTGAGTAGTAATACAACATATTCTGGATATCTGCTCGCGCTTTCCTCATTCCCGCCGCCTTATATTATTGGCCGCGTGGCCTTGAAAAGCAAGACGCAGCCCTCTACTCTAGATTCCACTTTTTCAAAGCTTCTCCCCAGCGCCTCGACTAACAGCTTCTCGCTGTCCCCGGAATTTCCAAAGATTCCTTTCTTATTATACAAACCCATCAAAGCGCTCGCGAACCAGTTGAAGTGGACATTTCCACCTCGGCCCAAGATGGTCGCTCCGTATAGCGTGCCATTTGCAGCGAGGTGCGTCTTAAGATTCTCAAAGATACGAGCTTTATCGGAGCAAGGTCCTGGAAGACAGTGTAGCAGATAGAACAGGGAGATAGAGTCAAACTTTTCTTTCCCCGTTCCCTCATCCCCTACGCTTCCATTGCTCGAGTCCAGGGGTAAAGACTCGAATGCATCCCCTGCAACAGTCCGGGCTGGGGCAAGTGTGGGTTGCGCAGCATTGATGCGTGCTGCTGCAGTGGATAGGCAGTTGGGGTTTAGATCAACAAGCGTGATCTGTTGGGCGCCGTGTTTGTCGGCATTCGGGGTGGCAGGTTGGTCCAAAACTGCCTCTGCGAGGAAATACCCCGTTCCTACTCCGACATCAAGGTGGTTTGACGAGAAATTGGCCTTGAAAAAGGGTAGCAGAACGCTCGAGGTTGGACAGCGCCACGCATAGCTGTTGCTGATGCCGAGGACCCAGATATCGTAGATATTTAACACCCAGGAATTGTAAATATAGGCACCCAAGCCCCGCTTTTCCTTACTATCGTCATCGAGCGTCGAGGAAGACACTTGGGTGGTCTTATGGGTCCCGTTTGAGACGACCATCATGGTCTTCAATCGTAGCTTTTGTTGCCTTTTGTTTTTTAGATTATAGTAAAGGACGACGAGGGGACAGCACTGCTTAAATTCAAAATAACAGTGACGAAACTCCTGATTACTCCTACTTACTAACGGTGAAGCCCCATAATAAGCTTACACTTGGTGGATATTGCTCAATCAGATACCCCGTTCTGTCAGATACGACGATCCTGAATTCCACCGACTAACGCCACAAGGAGAAGTTTTGGGTCCTAGGAATCCACATTGTGGATATAGCGCCGACAAATTGACGCTTCCAATGAGCTTGGACTTCCAGGGTTATGAGAACACCAAACGCTCGGTTCAACGTCTTGTTTGCGAACAACACCATCTTGGGCAACGTGGAGGTAAGCAAGTAACTGTCGAGATCGAGTGCTCGTCAATGAAAACTATCAATGTAAGCAAGGCACATTTGAAGAAAAGGGCTTAAATACCTCAACCTTTCAAACCAACTCCAACGTGGAGAGGCCGAGATGCGCAGCCAGCTCAGCCTTTTTCAAAGCTAAGCGTCGCACTGATTGGCTTCGCCTTGATCCTTCCATCGTCACAAACTGCAGGGGTGATACAATTCCAATCATCTCAGCCTCACTTCAAACAGTACATAAATTCGGTAATCTCCCTCCCGTCATCGTAAAAAATCAAGCCTCTTCTCAATAGAGTCAGTAATGACGAAAATTACAGTGCACCACAGTACCCGCCTCACAGCGGCCAAATGCCTGCACCGCGCCGGCTTCCTCTCCTCGGCCCCCGAGGGCCTTGTCGGCACCGCCATCGCGGTCCTCATAGTCGTGATTATTGTTCTGACTTTCTGTCTGCGATTTAAGGCTAGGCCCGCGACAGAAGAGGAAAAGACCCCAGACGCTGCCGCGACTACGACCACATATCCCGAAAATGGTGAATCTGAGAATGCGCCGCCGCCATATGAACCACCAGCCTCATCCACGCCTGCCGCCGAATCAAAACCCAATAAGCCAGTTGTCGACTTTCCAAACCCTAAAGACACTGCGCCTGCATTCGTGATCGGGACGATCTTATTTGCCGCTCAGGTGTTCTGTCTCGTCACGCTTGCCTTCTGCATTCAGCACGTGAACTACTGTCCCAAGGTCAACCCAGCCGCGAAACTCAGTACAGGGAGCATCATCGGATGGTGCTTTTACGCCGCCCTAGTTCTGTTTGCAAGCTCGGGGCTTATATCGTGGGGTTTGCTGTGCTATTACGTCGCGGGTGGGAAGAAGCAAGATCTGACACTTGATTTCATCCCGTTCGCCATTTCGGTTGTGGTGTGCATGCCATTTGTGGCGTTCTACCTAGGGGCAGTTGACATTGTACGGAGGTGCCAGAAGTGGTTTTGTGGGCTGGGTTTCGAGGAAGAACAGGATAATGTTGTGGAAGAGGTTGAGACCGATGTGGAAATGCAACGACTCATGAAGGGCAATGATAATAATGACGACTATGACGAAGAGGAAGAAGTTGGGGGGCGTAGCTGATTTAAGTTGGTTTTAGTGACTGTCCACGGCCGACATACTCTTTAATCGCTAGCACGGCCTATATACTTTTTGATTGCTAGCACGAAGAGGGAGAAGTTGCGGGCGTAGCTGATTTAAGTATTGGTTTCAATGACTGTCCACGGCCGATATACTCTTTGATCGCTAGCAATATATTTAAGATTTTCTATATACGATCCGTTATTTATTCTATCTGTACAGTTGTATCTGCAGTCATTTAGTTACCCCCAAAATTCATCCTGAGCGCAATACTTGGCTCTTCCTTCCCTGTATCTACCTGGACCTTCCTGCCCGTCTTCTGTCCGGTTCTAAGAACCTCTTCCATAAACGCCCGCTGGCTCTCACTTAGCCCGGAAACCACGGCCTTGAAACCGCTCGGGTCCACCGCAGCGAGGCCCAGCAACCTCGCGCCAGTCTCCTGATAATATTCGTCGCCTTCTCCTTCCGAATTGGCCCTTGCTAACAACGTTGGAATCACCAATGACATCGCAATCCCCTTCTTATCGTCTGGAAGGGTAGCAACATATCCTGTAAGCGTTTGTGCGACCAAGGAGCGGGCCTTCTCAGGATCTTCAGTTTCCGTGTTGGAGACGAAAGCGATGAGGTGTGGAAGAAGGTATCGCGCGATAGACTGATCCGCAGCCGACTTGGGAGCCTGAAGTAGGAGCGTGCGAATGCAATTTGCTGCTACTTTCGCAGTCTGATATCAAGTTAGCGATTTATTTGTGAATGTAAAACGGAGAGTTATTACCATGCGATCATTTAGGCAGTCCAAAGTTTCGTCTAAAAATTTGACGACCAAGGGGTCGCCGGCGGACAGCAAGTTGACACCACTCGTCATCAGAACAGTGCATGCCAACAGCGAGTTCTTCACGCAAGGGAGAGCGTTGTCGGACTCCCGCTTCTGGGCGTGCATGTATATTGACATAAATCGCCTCAAGCAGCCTCTCAGCTGCTCTTGGCTGGCTTCGTCAGACTTCGTGGCATTCTCCTTGGAAATGCTGCTTATGAACCGTTTCAGGATTGGAAGTGACGTGGGAACAACAACGGTCTGGCAACTAGGTGTTCCAAGTACAGTTGCGAATATGTGTATTATACAGGCGTGCAGATCTGTTTTGATGATGGATGGGAATACCTCCGCGGCGTCCACAAGGGCGTTCAAAGAAAGGCGGATCAGCGACACAGCCTCTTCCGTGAGGTTGGCGGAACGGTTGGATTGTTGTTGTTCTGCCAGGTTTGGGAGTATTCCAGCAAGTACAAGAACTATGATGCGGGTCAGCTCGAAGAGCTGCTCGATGTCCTCAGATAAATCACTGCCATCTGGTGATGTTGCGTTTTTGGTTGCTGAAGGATGCGAGACACAGAGCCCACGAGCGATTTCGACGATGACTTTCTGCACATCCAATCCTTCTGTGAGAACAAGTCGATCCAGGAGCTCCATTGTCTCTGAAAAGATAGCTTCTCTGTAAATTGCATGGCCAGACACACTGGGGTGTAAAATTCGCTTCAATGCAACAAGAATCTCGAGCGACTGTTCTTTGGTTGCAAGGGCATCATTGCCTGGTTTGGCAACTAAGGCTTCAAATGCAATACCAAATAAGACGAAAAAGAACGCCACTGGTTCGTCACGATAATTGATCTCGTTGCCCTTGCGCTTTACGGCTGACTTCTCATCGACAGATGGCGCATCAATTTCTTTGCCGTCAAGAGCATCAAAAACGAATTCACTGTCCTGCTCGATCAAGCTTGCAATTGCGTCGACAAGCTTCAACCATGAGTCCTGGTAGAACTTCAAAAGCGTCTCTCTGTTTAGTGCAGAGTAGATACTATCCAGACTGCCCGAAAGCGAAGGGGGGCCTAAGCTCATGGAAATCTCGGGCTCAAAGCGGAGCCTAGCAAATTCCTTGAGAGAAGACAGCCACAGAGGTGTCAGTTTTGCAATGTGTGGTTTCATAACATCCACAAGGTATTTCTGCTCGATGCTGGCAACTTGTAACCCAGCCCAGGCCGAGAACACCGCCATCTTGACCATGACGTTCGCATTCGAGCTCAACCCCTTCAGATCGCCAATGGAGGCCGTCTCGGCATCCGTGGAGAAATTTTCGAGCGCACTGACTAAAGTCTTCAAGATACGGCCCATCCGATCAACGTCTGTGACAATCCCAGTCGCAATAAAGGCAGCACAAACATTAACGGCTTCAGAGGCAAGCTCTGGGGAGGAGTCTGCGGCAAACGCGGGCGTCAGTGCGGAGCTGATCTGCGCTTGGTACTGCTCCAAGAGCGGTGCTTCGGGGAAATCGGGGTCAGGGGTAATTCCGAACATTTTGAGGACAAAGTCAATGATCTTCATACCCCAGACTCTGAGCTCGAGAATACTAGATGTCGAAGCTGAAAATGCCATACGAATGACATCTGCAACTTTCTTCTGTACAGCCATCTCAGAAGGTCCGGAACCGTTTGATGCGACGTCGCGCATGACCAGGACAAGGATTTCTCCAAGGCAACCCATTGCAAATGTTCGAACCTGCCAACGGAGCTGCTCTTGACCCTGAGTAGCAGATGGGGCGTCGTGGCTTGCCGCACCGGCAGCGGCTGCGAAGCCTGCGACTTCTTCATCTTGGAGGTCCAGCCCAGCTGATGCTTTCGCAGTACTCTCGGCGGCGCTGTCCTTCGTTGTCTTTGTCATGGCCAGAACAGACTGGCATCTCTGGATCCATTCAGCAGTATTAGAAATACAAGATTGCTGTAGCCAATTTCGAATGATATTTCGGAGACCGTCATGTGCTGGTGCAGCATCCAGCGCAAGCCACAGCTCGTCTTCGAAGCCCGGCTCAGCGACTTTAATTACATCTTCCGAATTCCGCTTCATTAAGTTGTGCAATCCGTCAACCGCAATATCTCGCAGCTCAACAGCCTCCGAGTTCAGGTCTTTCTGCAAGAGAACAACGTATTCTGCAAAGTTGACATGGCCAGGGGCGTACAAAGACAAGTGCTCCAGGCAGCGCAGGCTCTCGCCAAGAATCAGAACGCTTTTCTCCTCTCTAAATTGATATACCAGCGTCAAGATCAGCTCTCTGGCTTTAGCCATATCTTGCAAGTCCGGACCGAGAACGTTTATGAGCGAATCGACGCATCTTGCGACTACAGCAGACGTAGGCAACTCTAGCTCTAAGTTGGAGCTGATAAAGGATTGTTGGTCGTCATTATGTGCGTCGGAAATATAAAGCTGGCCGAGCATGCCAAGAGTGCCTTGAACATACCCCGAAAAGGTTAATCCAGCCGCATCTGCAACGCGAGACAGGGCTTCCAGAGACCAAAAGTGGACTGTGGGATGCGGATCGTTGCAGAGGGACATCAGAATTCCAAGAATAGTCTTCAAATGAAATCCGGCCGCCATTCCACCAACTTGCGAATGTATGCACCCAAGTGCCATGGCGCAACCGGCGCGTACAGTGGGTTCGCGGACAGCAACGATGGTATCGATGAGCCACTTGATTTCTTGGTTGGTATAAGTATTCCCAGAGCTATTGCAGAGCCTTCCCAGTGCCTCATAGCCAATGCTTCGGACATATTGATCGGGCTGAGTAACGAAACCGCGAAGCATTTCCGAGAGAAGCTTCTCGACGGCAGGATTTGATACATCACCTGACGGAGACCTAGTCTCCTTCACAGCCACCTTTAGGGCTGACAGTAATGCAGTGGCAACATTGACATTCATGGCCGCCTTGCGTCCAGGATCCCTCTGAAGCGAGCCCGCCGCTAAAAAGGTTGTCATCTGCTCCAGAATGCTCTCCTGAATCTTCGGGGGCGTAAGTGGAAAGGCAATTGCGAAGAGTTTGATGGCAACATTAACGACTTCGCAGGCTGGCGGATCAGGTAGGCTATTGGCATCCCCAACGAAATCAACATACAATGCCAAAGAATCATGCTCTAAAGAGCTGCAGATTGGGGACAAAAGTACTGAGCCAATTGCTGCTTCTGGGCTTTGATCAGTCGTCCATTCCCGTAGATCCTCCTTCACATGCTCCCCTGGCAACTGCTCGACTTTAAATCCTTTGACCATGCCAGTGACACCAAAGCCACAATTATCGCCAATATCCCATATAGTTTCGAAGGTGCCTGCTGAGCTTGCAATGGATGTGCTGAGTGAGCTCGGGGTATAATTATCGGGGTCTGAAAAGAACGAGACAGCAAGGGTCAAAAGGTTGGATTGAAGGAGAGATTCACTGCCTCCAGGGCTGAGATTAACAAGTTTCGTGTAGCATTGCAGAACGCGTCGTTGAGTCATAAGATCGAGGTCGTGCAACTGCAAAGATGGGAATAATCTTTGGGATACGTCCTCAGTAGTTTTTTTCATAGGCAAACCCTTCAGGAAAGCACTCGTATTCTGAAGCATGGCGGCAATCCGTTTTGAGACGTCTGTCGTCAGGAGTTTTCCGTTAAATTGTAAGAAGGCTAGAATCGAGCTTAGAGCACACTCTCTAACATGTGTCAAGAATGACGATTCCAGGTAGCTGCGTTGCGCAGTGTTGTCTTTGGCCAGTGGCTTCGGCAGGGCATTCTTCCAAAGGAGTAATAGTTGAGAGAGGTGAATCTTCACAAAATTTGGTCCCAGGGACATAAGTCCACCTATCAAGATCCAGGCCACTTGGATTTGTGTTCCGGATACGCGAAGCTCCGACTTTCCACTCGACTTTAGAAGTCCAGTTGCCAAAGACAAAACCCTGCTGTCCACATCAACAGAGCTATAGAGGGGTTGTAATGGTGATGTGCTGATAAGGGCTGACAGAGCGTTGGCATAGCCGACACAGCGGCGTGGAGATTGCCTTCCAGTATTGGATGTCAACAGATTCATCTCCCTGTTGAGGCTGTTCATGCAAATAGTGAGACATGGTAATAATTGTTGAGGACATGCCAAAGAGAAAGTTCGGAGGCATTGCGAAGTATAAAGTTGAACCGTGTAGCTCGGATGCTGAATAACTTGTAGAAGGCCGTCGCGGCATGCATCACCAAATGCTGCTGTTGCAGACCCCAAAGTTTTAATAAATGACGTTACGGCGCTGAGAGCAGCAATGAGAGCATATTTCGTCGGCTCAGAACGCTCGTTAATAACTTGAGGATAGTTTTTCAGGACGTCGTTAATCAGCCTCTTAGCTGCGTCAATCTGGCCAGACTCGCCAAGTATTTCTTGTCCAATAATGTTCTCAAGAACGACTTGCACAAACTTGCGTGTGATTAAGAGACGATATCTGTTGTTGATTATATTTGGATGGCTCAGGACATCCCCCATCAGATGGTCGGCTATTTTGATGTAATTCGACTCCACTAATTTCTTAGGCAGACTCCTTGCAATCTTTCCGTAGCACACGGCCAACCCAGCACGTGTCCTATTGCTGGTTGAAGATCGAACGTAGTGCGAGGAAACTTGTCGGAGTAGATCTACCAGCGTAAATGAGAGTATCTGCGACTTTTTGGGCCCTGGGCTTCCGGGCCGTTGTACCTCGTCCTCATCCTCGGCGAGAGTTGACGTTTGTCTCTTGGTATTGCTTCTCTTAAGTTTCTTTAGCTGGGAAACATCGGAGTCTTGCGCCGCTTCTGATACATAGCTTTTCCCAAGAGCAGACGCCAGACAAGAGGCGGCAGCTTGGCGTACAAGAGGAGTTGGGGAGTCGATCGTCTTGAAGATAGTCGATTTCAAGCTTTCATAATCGCTTGAGTAATCGAAGTATACGGTATTGAGTAACAGTGATTCCAAACACTTGCATGCAGCGATTTGCACGACATGGCCTTTGTCACTAGAGGCATAGTTTCGAGCTTGCTTCCACACATCCCTGGCGATGCCCTCGTCCGTACTCCTGCCAACACAGCTGATAATCTTGGCAAGAGCTTTAAATGTGGAAGCCCGCAACCCGGCGTTATTCTGCGCCGCCTTCAAGAGCTTTATCAGCGTCGCGCAAGCAAGAGGATGTAGCCCAATTGCGCTGTCTCCAGCCGCAGCAAATATCTCTCCTAAGCAATGCGACGCCGCATGTCTGATGCGCAGGTCGCCTTCTGCCTTGCCTTTGCCCACACCAATAGTGCCGACAAGTTCGTTGATGGTTTCGAACAGAAGCTTCCTATCTCCATGTCCAAATATATGCGCGAAGCATCGTCCTAAGCTGTTTCGAATCACCCGGGTCGGCGCTGGTGCTGGCAGGTTGAGTATTTGGAGGAGCTGTTTCTTGAGGTAGAATTGCTGGGCGGTGCAGCCATCTGCATCAAGGCTCTGCACATGCTTCGAGAGTGTCGAGACAAAAGTTAGGAGGTATATATCTTGCTGTTCCGACGGTAGGGCCTGGAGTTTCGTTACGTCGAGTTCAGGAGTCGCTGAGGCTTCCTCGGTCGTAGTAGGGGCAGAGCCATTTGTAGAGGGCGGGGGGGTGTCGCCCGACATTGGCATATAGGGCTGTTTATTATTAAATGACAACGCCCCAATTCCAAGTTCGATATCCCTTCAGGAGTTTATTGCGCAGTTTTGTTAATGAATGTATGTTGTCCCGCTACCCAAGCTCCCTGAAATGGCTGGCCTCGCGAGGCCAAAGAGTGGGCTGGCGAATCACAGCCGAGATGCTCCACAGCCTTGTATGGTGAACGCGGCTGTGCATTTGGCACGTCTTGGAATAATTTCAGCCTCACTGTGACGCCGGCAGACAGGACATGGCTTCTCTATCACCGCGAGGTTTGCAATTCCTCAGTAAATCGCGCAAATTCTCAGACTATGTTTGTCCAAAATGCGCGTCCTTCTCTACATATCCAACCCTTCAGTCGGGACATAATAGGTGGAGCAAAATCAAGCACGACAAGGCCGGTGTTGATGCGAAGAAGCATGTCTTGAGATCTATGCTCTCCCGTGATATAGCTCAAGCATCCAAATGTTTGCAACCTATTCCTTGCCATTTAAAACTGTGTGTGTCTAACAGCCTCTCAGTATATGGAGCCGATCCTCGAACAAACCCAACGCTAGCAAATGTTTTGGTCCAGGCAAAGAAAGGTATATAAAGGGGCAGAGCGCCTCCCCGCTGTTTTGCCGTATAATGCTTACAATCTGCTAGCTGGCTTTCCCAAAGCTTCGCAAGAAGCTGCTATTGCCCGCGGGCAAGGTCAATCAGCTTCCGGTGCTTCCCTTGAGTCCCTAACGATAGAAGCGATCATGCCGCCATCGATCGCAATGGTCATTGACATCGAAACGGACAATAAAGCACGCTCGTTACAAGAGCTACGGCATGAAGTTAAAAGATACGGTGGAACTGTGACTCCGACGAGTTATTTGTTTAAACGACGGGGAAGAGTACAATTTGGAAAGGATGAGAGGGGCCTTGGAGTAGATGAAGTTCTGGACGAAGCTATCGAAGCTGGCGCGGACGATGTGGAGGTTGATGATGATGGGAACCTCATTGTTTGGACTGAGCCTAGTGGAACAATTGCAGCAGCAAAGTCCCTGGCTGAAAGTTTTAAACTGACGATAGAGAGCTCGGATATCTTATGGGATCCGAACGAGGATACCTTGGTCCCACTTGATTCCGAGGGAGCCCTTACTTCGCTGAAGAACCTGGTCAACGCACTCCAAGAAGACCAGAGCGTTCAAGGAATTTATGTCAACATATCCCAAGGCAAAGTGAGCGACGAAACGTGGGCGGAACTGCAGGAGAAGATTCCAGTGTAAAGCTGGCAAGATAGACTGTACCCTTACTGTATTATAGAGCGACTAACAACAGTGCATAAGTATATACTGTATTCTACACAACATATTCAATTATTACCAAATGTCTGTTTGCAGAAAACACTGAAATTATAGTTTATAAATGTTTTATCACGTACCGCATCCAAAACAGGAAGCTCATAGATTTACTACAGGGGAAAGCTCCGATAAGTCTTATCGTACCCCGCGCCAATCCAAGACGTGAGACACATCTTATACCATACCAGGCGACGGGGGGGTTTATTTCGTTTCGACTACTCGTGTTTCTTGGCCATTATTTACCTCGTTCGGATCTAATATTTCTTCTTGTAAGACACTATAATATGGAATCATCAACTGACACCAAACCTTCGACCACGAAGCTTGAGCTTCGTACGGCATATGGTCCGGTCTTTCGTGATGTTCTCAATGTGCCACCTCGAGACTGCACATCTGAGGAGATCCCAGTTATAGATCTCACGCCGCTGTACTCGAATAGTTTGGATGACCGTAAGAAGCTGGCATCCCAGATCAGGAGAGCGGCAACAAACACCGGATTCTTCTACATAAGAAACCATGGCATCTCTGAGGACGTCATCGCTAAAGCTAGGAAGCAACTCTTAACGTTTGTTGGGTCTTATAATTCCCCTCTACCTGTACTCACACTTTGCCAGATTTTTCAAACAGTCTGAGGAAGTCAAGGGGATAGTTGCGCGGGAAAAATCAAAGTACTATAATGGCTGGAGGGGCTCTCGGAAGACGAACATCAGCCCCTCAGAGTCGATCGATGTCCATGAGTCGGTACGTTTTACAGTTATCAGAAAACCAGGCCCAGCTCACAAATGCAGTTTGCTTTCCGGTATGAGCCAGAGCTTGATCCGGACTACAAGGACCCAGCCGCGGTCCCTGACGAGATCAAGCAATGGATCCGTGGCGAACAATACGTTTGGGATGGCACGGCACATCTACCAAGCTTTAAGCAGGATATTATCGAATACTGGGGTGCTTGTTTAACCCTAGCGCGTAAGCTGGTGCAAATATTTGCCCTCAGTCTCGATCTGAATGAGCATTATTTTGACGAGAAGGTTACTTACCCAGGCGCGGACGGTGTCCTAAACTACTACCCTGTTGCCACAGAAGCAGACAGGGCAAGCGATGCTGTAGGACTAGGAAGCCATACTGATTTACAACTCTTCACGTTGTTGTGGCAAGACTATCATGTGGGTGGCCTGCAAGTGCTGAATAAAGAAGGGCAGTGGATAAAGGCCCCGCCAATCGAGGAGACTATCGTGGTCAATATTGGGGATTTCATGATGAGGCTTTGCAATGACCTTTATAAATCGACGGTTCACAGAGTTTATAACCGCGCGGAAGTGGAACGAGTCTCCATGCCTTTCTTCTTTGGTAACCGTCTTCCACCATACTTGTTTCTATTGCCTTTCCCAGCACTCACTGACTTGACTCAAAAGGCCTCAACTTCAATTGTGTCGAGGGCGTAATCCCGACATGCACATCTCCAGATAATCCGCCCAAGTATGAACCAATGTCCTGCGGTGACTGGTGCCAGTTACGCTTTGAGCTAGAGGAGGATGAGATGAAGAAGAAAAATGCGTTGCAGAAGCTGGCTCCAAGTGGAAAGGTCATACTGGCATGAAGAACTGCGCATTTATGTGATGGAAAATATAGTAAGGCTATGGCTATAGTTGGATGAGATTGGCTAATGTACCTTGAATATACGATTCTTTGGCTATAAATTGACATGGTTGTATTTAGGTCACTGGTGGAGCATATATCCACATAATAGATCTTTCATTCCGGTGTATCACAGGGACAAAAATAGAGTCTGATCCGTTTGATATATTATACCATCGGTCCATGTCGCGTGTTTCAACACAGCTACTCTAAAGAGGGGTATTTCGGATGGTGGTGATTCACCCACTATCGCCAACAAGTAGGTCCCTTCGGAAACCTTTGTTCCGGTGGCCTTCTTCGGTGGGATTGTCGTTCCCGGAATAATCGACCACGTCTGCTCTTCATCCATGGCCTGTCATCGCCTAGACAGGCGCCTCGGGGGTGCTCAAACACGGTTCACCAGTTGTTTCCCTAAAGGTTTGCTCTCACAGCCCTTATCTTGGGCATCTCTCAAACAACCTTTGCAAGCAGCTCAAGAAGATCGAACCAGGCCGACCTATCCAAATCCACCTTGAGCAACCCCACACCCACGAGAATCGTCCGAGCTTCCTCCGGCTCGCGCTTCAACACCAAACTGGCAATTTGCGACGCTATCAAATGTCCTAGTGTTTCTCTTGCTTCACCGCCCGCGCCGAGAAGGATTTTTGGTTGAATGTGAGACGCAAGAAGCGAATCGTCTCCCCCGGCAGGTAGTGCTGTGTCAAAAGTTGTGGGTGAGGCGGTGGAGAGCGGGACTTGAATCTATTTGGCATTAGTGACAACTTCTACAAAAGGAAAATAAATATATGAGAACAAACCCATTGTGATAATCGCCCTCCTTGGGATATCGTAATCAGGATCTTGTCAGAGAAAGCGAGGCTTGAGATGTCCGTTTCGGCCCCGCCAACCAGCCCCGCAGCGGTCTTTGAATGGGTTGGGAAAGGTGTTTCTTGAATCCCATCCAAAGAAATATCTTGGATTCCAGCCGCCAAAGCGGTCGATTCTCCGGCCATGATAATTGCTCAGCACCGAGTAGTAGAGCGTAAACACGACTGTTTCCTATCACACATACTCCGCCAGGGTACATGTGTGAAGGTAAAGGCGGTGGCAGAATAGCCCGCGTTGACGCTAAATACGGTGTGGTACCATCAAGGCGGTGGCAGAAAATAATAATTGACTTTGCGATCCTGATAACGATTGGCATCTACGACTTGGAATCCAACTTTCTTCAAGACGATCCTCGTCCCCACGGCCAAGATGAAGAAGTTCGTTCCCCGGCAGCGCAAGCATAAGGTTATTGCACGCAGTAAAGACTCGTCGAAAAATGGCTACGATGGCGTCCCCGACAGCAATGCGGTCGAGATTATCCCCGCCGCGAAGGCAGAATTGGAGGAGAAGAAGCGGTTACTTCGTGAAGAATTGAAGAAGGAGGGAACAAAGATAAGCGGAAAGAAGGCGAAGCGGTTGGAAAAATATATCGATACGAAGTTGAAGAAAGATGAGAACAGAATCTTGATTCAGAACCTAGCGGCGAACAAGACTGATACGAGTCTGTATTCAAGCTCCAGTAAGATGGGCCAAGGGAAGGAGTCGAAGCGGCAAAGGATGGGAAGGGCACTCAGAGAGGCTGCGGCCGGTATAGATTTGGACGGGCAGAATGACGAGATTTTATTCGAAAAGAGGGCGCTTAAGAATGGCCCTGTTGAGAGAGACAGCGAAGAGGAGGAAGAGGAGGACGAGGAGGTGTCGACGGCGGCCACAGCCGCTACTGAGGGCATTACAAACGAGACAAAGGCAGCTCCATTTGCCGCCCCGGCCGGATCAGGATTAAAGAGGCCGTTGGAGTTAGATGAGACAGGAAGGCCAGTTATTCAGAAACGGCAGAAAAGAGGTGGCGTCAACTCAAAGCTTTCCTTCAAAGCTGAACCAAAAACCGCGCCTACAGCAAGCGCTGAGCCTGCCTGGACCGGCTTTTCAGAGTCCGAAGACAGCGAAGATGAAGATGAAGATGAGGACGATGAGGACACGGACTCAGACGTGAGTGGCAGCGAATCTGGCTCGCCTGAAGTAGATGACGAGGCTTCGTCGGGAGATGGTGAAGCTACATCTGATGGAGAAGATGAAAGCGAGGAATCGTCGGATGGGAGTGACTCGGAAGACAATACTGAGATCAAAAAGGAGAGGTCATCTGCCTTCAAGTCATGGGCAAACCAACAACGTAATGAAGCCATGGGATTCGAGCCTACTAATACAACGCAACTGGCCACTCTCACACCCAAACCCGACAACTTCCAACCTCGCCCGCTAGAGTCTGATCCTTTACCTGCAGAGCTCCAAACCGCGAACAGCATCGCTAGAAAAGCGTTTGCGGTCACATTCAACCGGTCAACGGAGATTCAAGAGGCGAGGATGCAGCTTCCGGTTGTTGGAGAGGAACAGAAGATTATGGAAGCCATACACAACAACTCCACCGTCGTCGTCTTTGGTGCAACTGGTTCGGGAAAGACTACGCAAGTACCGCAATTCTTGTACGAAGCTGGTTATGGATCTCCTGGTTCTCCCACGCCTGGCATGATCGGAGTTACACAGCCCAGGCGTGTTGCTGCTGTCAGTATGGCAAAGCGTGTGGGCGATGAATTAGGTGACCACGGCGATCGGGTTGCTTATCAGATTCGTTTTGAGGGTACAGTAAGCCCGAAGACTTCTATTAAGTTCATGACGGATGGTGTTCTTCTCAGGGAGGTTGCACTGGATATTGCACTTCGAAAGTATTCAGCTGTTGTTATTGACGAAGCCCACGAACGCAGCGTCAACACGGATATCCTAATCGGGATGATGAGCAGAGTAGTTAGGCTACGAGATGAGATGGCACTGGAAGATCCTTCGATAAAACCATTGAAGCTCATTATTATGTCTGCTACACTACGCATCACAGATTTCACGGAAAACAAGACCCTCTTCGACAAGCCTCCTCCTGTTGTACAGGCCGAGGGCAGACAGTTCACAGTCACGAACCATTTTGCACGCCAAACACGTCACGACTATGTCGAGGAGCTGTTCAAGAAGATTTCCAAGGCCCATAAGAAACTGCCGCCTGGAGGATTCTTGGTGTTCTTAACTGGGCAAAATGAGATCACACACTTGAGCAAGAAACTGAAGGAGGCCTTCAAAATCGGCACCATGGCTTCAGGCCCGCAAGTGCGCATTTCTGGACAAGACGCCCCAGCGGAAGCTGAAGATGTCGATTTCGGTGGTCTTATGGAAGAAGAGCTTGACTCGGATGATGAATCGGTTGATTTCGAGGGAGACGATAATGAAGATGCGGAGTTCGATGTTGGCGAGGATGAGGAAGTAGGACCGTCGAAGATGCACGTCTTGCCTCTTTACTCTCTACTCCCTACCAAGGAACAACTGCGAGTTTTCGAACCACCTCCGGATGGATCGCGACTTGTCATCCTGGCGACCAACGTGGCGGAAACTTCTCTCACAATCCCTGGCATCAGATATGTGTTTGATTGTGGACGGTCAAAGGAGCGCAAGTATGACGAGAAGACGGGCGTGCAAAGTTTCGAGATCAGCTGGATCAGCAAAGCGAGTGCCAATCAGCGCGCTGGACGTGCTGGACGAACGGCGCCTGGTCACTGTTATCGAATGTACTCCTCGGCAGTCTTTGAGCGCGATTTCCGCGAGTTCGCTGAACCCGAGATCCTGCGGATGCCAATCGAGGGAGTGGTGTTGCAGCTAAAGGCCATGAACCTCCAACACGTCGTTAACTTCCCCTTCCCCACCCCACCTGACAGGGCAAGTCTTGCTGCGTCCGAGAGGCTCTTGACATACCTCTCAGCCATATCCCCAACCGGTCAAATCACCAAGGTCGGGTCCACAATGTCAATCTTCCCACTCTCCCCCCGCTTCGCCCGCATCCTCCTCATCGGCCACCTCCACGGCTGCCTCCCCTACACTATCGCCCTAGTCGCCGGCCTCTCCACAGCCGACATCTTCATCCCCGAGAACCAGGTCGTCCCCGCACTCACCCCCAAAGACGACGACGACGAAAACTCCCACTTCACCCAAGCCGACCGCCTCGAAGAAGACGCCCGCAACGCAATCCGCCGTAAATACAACTCCGTCCAGCACGCCTTCTGCTCCCTCGACGACCGCTCAGACGCCATCAAACTCCTCCAAGCCGTCGGTGAATTCGCCCACGAGCCTACGGAAGCCTGGTGTCGTGCGCACTACGTCCGCTACAAGGTGCTCAAGGAGATCCTGCAGTTGCGTCGCCAGATCACGGATCTGCTGCGCACGAACATCCCGGCATTCGCGGGACTGACGTTCGTCGATAAGCTGCCCCCGCCGAGTGTGACGCAGATCAAGGCTCTCAAACAGATGGTTGCTGCTGGCTTCATCGATCACGTCGCCATTCGCGCGGACCTAGCGCCGATTCCGCCCCCTGCGGGTCGCAAGCCGAGCCGCGCGATCGAGGTGCAATATCTCACGCTCTTCCCGTCGCACGCGCGCCGTGACGACGACGATAAGTCCGTGTACATCCACCCCTCATCGCCACTAGCACATAGATCTCCCAAAGAATGTCCCGAGTACATCGTCTACTCGCATCTTCAACGAGCAGCGCCTTCAGCAACCACACCTGACCGCATACCAAGAGCGAGGATGCACGCACTAGTCGATATCAGTGGTGGACAGCTGGCGGCGCTGGCGAAGGGGACGCCGCTGCTGCAGTACGGGAAGCCGATTAAGGAGGGGAAGCAGTTGGATAAGCTTGGGCTGGAGAAGGAGTGCTGGGTTGTGCCGTATTTGAGGGCGGAGGGGAAGAATGATATGGGCTGGCCGTTGCCGGCGAGGAAGGTGGTGCAGAAGAAGGTTTTGGGGAAGGGATGGGTTATTCAAGGATAAGAGCATATATTTGCTGTATTGTCTTTGTTTATGATATGTCATGTACAGCTCAAAGGTCTGAAGAAGGGCCGTGGCTGCTAGCCAGTTAGAATTTAAAATGAATAGTAACGGCAGGATGCCCTATTTAACTGCATCGCAATGCTGGGAACAGAGTACAGTAGTTTGACCAGCTACAAATTTGCCCCCAATGCTCAATGATTCTCAGTACTCCTCTCGGCTTTGGCAGCCCAGCCGAACGTCCAGCCCAACAACCACTTCCAGGTATCAGGCATAATGGTGTATGTCTTCTCGTCGACGTAGGGTACCTGTTCAGAAACAGATTCGAAAGTTGACATTGTTAGAGTAGACATCAGAACGGATAAAGGCGCCTTGGACGATTCGTACATATTTGTCAGTAAAGTTAATAACAACAACCTTGTAGTAATTAGAAAGTTAGCTTCAATATAGTAGCGTGTAGAACATATTAAGGGTATTATACCTGTGGCAAGTACTGTCCAGAAGGGTATATTCCATCATAGCTTGCCTTATACGCCAGTTGAAGGAGCATAGCAAGGAGCTCTGACTTTAGCACAGCATCCTTTCCTCCTATAGATTGGCAGTTTACTCTTGACCCCATAATGATGCCTTCTACACCATGTGTACTAAAGCCGCCAAATACTTTCCATATAAGCTCTCCCTTACTATCACGTTTTCCATCATAAAGCTGTTTACCAAAAGGGTCACGTCGTCACGTCGATTATGCCTATAATACAAGAAAATTAGCAAGCAATCTATATAAAAGGTAGGGAATAAATACGAACATAGTTAGAAGTGGTGCTAACGAATCTTCTCCCAGGTAAAGATCTGAATTATTAGCCTTAATTATATCAATATTGTCCCAGAAAACTTGATCTAATTCATCGGAGAAACTTTGATATGCTGCAAAAAAGACACACCCATAATAAAGAGCAGGGTGGGCCGCGTTGTCCTCTTGTTTCAAAGAAAGCGGAAGAGCCGTAGGCATAATCGTCGAATCAAGGGCAAATCGCGATTTTTTGAAAACGGCGTCAAAGTGCATTCGGTCGAGGAGGGGTGCGACTTTGGGGATCAAGGCTTGTTCGATCAAGAGAGAGAGTGAGAGCGAGAGCGAGAGATGTATATTTTCTCGCTGGGCATAGAGGCTAGCGAGGTCACAAAGAGGATCATCGTAGATAGTGTTCTTGTCAATACAGACAATCATATCAAGAATGATGTCAGTAAAGACAATAGTACCCTGATAGTGAGGCGCTTCCTGTAAATCTGCTGGTGTAGCGTACTGGTGGTAATGCTGACCCTGGGAGTCTTCTGCCGTGGTCCCTTGGTGATGGGGCTGTCCCTCTAACGGCCCCCCGACAGTCTTTTCGTTGGATGAATGGGTTGTCATTGCGATGGGCGGTTGAATGATGTGGTCTGACCTCCACAATAACGGGACCAGTATTTGGTTGGTAATATGGCAATGTGTGAACAGAGCAGCAGTTGGACTGCTGCCCTGCGTTTATGCTGCCCTGCGTTTATATTTTCAACATCGTGGAGGAAAACAAACAAAGGAACCAAGCTCACCATTTGCGGTTGTGTCTGCCACTCTGGGATTGCCACCCACTAAATAACGGGCCGGGAGGGGTTGATACCGATCAGTTCACTAGCGTGCCGCTGTCAACAACAGGGCTCCTTCCACGGCAGAACTTAGAAACTTCGAAAGGTGACACCTATCGGCTTCATATGCCCTGAAAAATGAGACGACTATATCCCGCAAGGCTGCGCAAATAATGGAGATGTTAGAATGATAGCTTACTCTCCATATGGAAGGTGCATCCCGCTATTCCCAATAGGGCAAGGAACGTTTGACGTGGCTGACTTGTCCAGGACTGGGAAGTGGAGGGGTCATCGTGGCGGAGCCACCCCACTTGGACATATATTCTATATAGAGAACTATCCCTTTCTTGTAATTGATTTTCTCTTAGGTATGGCTGCAAGCCTCACGAGTTCATATCATGGCGGTTCTAGCAAGTGCCCTTTCAAATGATGACAAGCTTGCCTCGCTCTGGCACAGTGCCTGTAGTGACTATGCCAAGGAAACAGGAATCACTCTTGCCAACGAGGAGTTCCCAAAGATCCATGGCCTCGAAGATCTGTCCCGCCAGTTGGAGTCCGAGAAGGACAACTTCGAGGATTTTCGGGTGAAGAGACGGCCACTTCTCCATGCTATGCAAATGGTCCTGGCACCTTTCGAAGCCTGGGGTGACTTGATCGCTGGTGTTGCATCTGCAGCCTTTCCACCCGCGTCTTCTATTATGGGCGCAATGTTGGTACTAGTGCGAGGAGCACGCAAAGTTAGCGAGGCATTCGATGGCATTACGGAGCTGTTCCATAAATTAGGCAATTTCGCTCTGCGTCTAGATTCCTACAAGGGGGTTCCTCTCAGTGAAGGGATGAAGACAATCATTGTGAATGTATTGGCGACTTTTCTCCGGGTCTGCGCAGCATCACAAAAGTGCCTCAGTCATGGTTCACTCAGAACTAGACTTTCAAAGTGGGCGAAGAACATTATTGTTGAGGATACCTCAATTCTCTCTCTGCTCAGTGAGCTGGAGGAATTGACGAGCCAGGAACATTTAATGGTATCAGCTCAGGGTCTCAGCCTCACTCATCAGGCTCTCCGAAATACCGAGGAACTCCTCGAGAGGGATGGACGCAAAACCGATCGTGATAGGCTTGAGAGAGTGAAAGCCTCATTAGATCCTATTTCGGCCTCTGGTCAAGTCTTCTCTTCCATCAGTGCGAATCGGATACCTGGATCAGGCAGCTGGATTGAGGATAGAATTCGAACCTGGTGGCAAGGATCGCAGCCTGTCCTCTGGCTCCACGGTGGTCCTGGGGTTGGCAAGTCCCATCTAGCATCCAAAATTATTGCCGACCTTTCGAATCCGGCATCACCTACCGCTCCCTCGCCTGTGGTGGCGTCTTTCTTCTGCAAGAATAATGATGTTGATTTACGTTCATTAAACAATGCTTTGAGAACCCTGGCATGGCAGGTAGCAACACAACGACCCAGCTTTGCAGCGCACGCCGAAGAGTTCTCTCTCAAAGAGGACTCGGAAAACAGTTACATAGTCTGGAGGAAGCTATTGGTCGAATACTTCGCAGCCGCTCCATCAGACGATACAGCCTGTTTTGTGATTGACGGGATTGACGAGGCCGAACAAGGGGAGCAAGAAATCCTTTTTAATCTACTAGAAAAGACCTTCGAAGAAGACGATTATGTGGACCAAAAACCACCGCTACGGGTTGTACTTCTTAGTAGGGACTCGGTGCGTCCCATGATTGATGAGCACTCGTTGAACTGGATTCCGGAGATTGAGGTCGGAAATGAGCAAAATAAGGACGATCTCCACCATTACGTTTCCCAAAAATTGCAAAAAACCCAACTATTTCGCAGCTCCCCAGATTTCCAAGAAGAAATTATTGATGAAATCAGTCGAGAGGCAGAAGGCCTTTGGGAGTGGGCTAATTTAGTCATCAAATCTGTTTTGCGCTGCCGAACTAAAGAGCAGATTCGGAAGGCAGTCAAAGCCATGCCGCGTGGAATCGGTGCCATGCTGCGTCAGGAGCTGAAGCGACTAAGTAAAGAATTATCGGTATCGGAGTTGTCTGACGATGAGGGTTCAGCAGGCGAGACGACGGCGGCACAGATTGACCAGCTCAATATCCTACTTTCATTTGTCACGCTGGCGGTGAAACCGCTAACGATAGCACAGCTCGATGAGATTCTACAAATTATCATGAAGGAGGAGGTGTTGAATCTTGAAGAGGATATCCGAACTATATACTCTTCTCTGTTTTCGACTAGGCCCAACGAAACCCACAGCCGTCTTGACAACAGTGATGTTGTAACGCTCCGGCATAGTTCTTTCTATGATTTTTTTAAGGAGTCTGAGGAGACCGGACCTATCCAAGTTAACACCCTCCAAACTGAAGCGAGATTCGTCTATGTTTGTCTCTTTTCCATCAAAGACCGTAGATCGAGAGATAATGTTTGGCAATATGCTATAGAGTTCTTGCCCTCGCATCTCATGTGTGCAAATTTTCAAGAACCAGGAAATTTAGGGAGGGAAATTTCGGACCTTTTTGCTGATCTCTTCACCCGGGAACAGTACATGATGTGGCCTATTGACACCACCCAGGAGAGATTTGATGGTGAATATTACTTTTTTCCAGCATCTCGTGTGTCGAAGCTTGGTTGTTACTGGTTGGACAATGATACTCTAGGTGCTGCAAACAAAAGGGCACAGCTTGTTCTAGACTGGATTCATCCAGAAATACTACAAGTGTTATCAGACCACGCTCGATCCTCAGATTTGGCAAGCGATGCATGTCCCTTTACGGTTCTATTCTCTCACATGGCAGTGTTTTGGGCCCGACTGTGGCTAGACCCAGAGGACATGGAAAAAGGCGATGGCAGCCCTGAAATTCTTCCTTATCTGTTAATGGAATATCAGGCATTGGCAACAGGAAATGCTGAGTTGGAGACAGACGTTTTAACGCCAAGCAGATCAAGCTATGGCTTCCCCGAGATAATTATGCGTGCGTCAGAGTTACAAGATCTCCCAAAAACGTCTATGTGGCATGCGCGACTTGCACAATCTCTGCGCTCACGTTGGTGTTATGAGGACGCCCTCGATCGCTTTCAACTCTCTCTCGACAAACACCAGGAAACCCATAGCCTTAGTACGAAATCTCTCTTCGTTATACACAGAGACGTTTCTCGCACACTAAAGAAACTCGGAAGACACAAGAAGGCATTGTACCATTTCGAGTTATCGGAGGCTCTACGCAACGAACTCCTCGGGGATGAGAAGCTGCGTAATCACGAATATATCGAAAAGTTACTGAGAACGGCGCAAATGAAACACCTTGCAAAGCTTCCAGAGGAAGCACTTGCGGCTGCCAATGAAGCATGGGAAGTTGTATTGAAAAACAATGAGGAGCCCGATCTGATGTCGTTCTTTAACCTTTTTTTAGAACTGCACCAGCCGCATCGTGTCCGGTCCGTTTTGGATTTTGCTGCCACGGATCACGAGTGTCCGCCTAGTAAAGGATCATTCCATCGTGGTTTCGAGACGTTAATCCTGGAGTCGTTTAGTTTACAGCCCCGCATGATGTATAGGGTCCTTCACTGTGCCGTAACACGGGATGATCAGCATTACATTGATCTTATATCATGGACAGTAGGAAAGATTGACGCCGAAACTTCAGAGTGGAATGTCGTTGACAGCCAAGGGGTTATAGGAGTAATTGAAATCATGACCTGGGAGATCGCTAACCTTGCGGTGGTCGGATATTTGCTAGCTACACTTTTGTTTGAGAGAGGCCAGGTTAGCCAAGCTATCCAAGGATGGTACGACGTTGCAGCCCTCACTGCTTCCCTCGGTGACTGGGATATTGAGCCTGCTCGCAATCGATCATTCTGCGATCTGGCCGCACTATGTCTAAGTGACGCAGATATTCCCTCTGCCGACCGCCCACCACTAGCCCTGGACAAAGACGCTGAATACAGCGATATATGTCTAGTTATTTCAAGCTGGTTTCGTGACCACGGTGATATGGCAAATGCTCGGAATGCCCTCCGCGGGCGAGTCAAAGAGTCTGTAGCCTTGTTATCAGACGACAATCCATCGAACGACATTGACGCCTTTCTGAGTCTATTCAAGACATTCCTCGCCGCTAGAAACAGCGATGCGGACCTAGACCCGGCCATTTATCTGCTTAAAGTGAGCATTGAACGGAGACTGGAGGCCGAGGATAATCGTACCAGCACTAATGCGCCACACCATGGCAATGCGAAGGCTGGTCTTTCTAATTTTCTAGGTCAGGTGGAGCTTGCTGATAGTACAATTGAAGAAGAGTCTGGCGGCGTAGATGCATTCGACTTGGGTCAATTTTTCACCATGGACTCTTTGACCGAGTGCTTAAGTTGCAAACGCCAGATCGCGACGGTCCACGAGTGGTACTTCTGCCGCTCCTGCCCAACCAAGTCACTATGCCGACGATGCTATCTACACCTCCGGTCACCGGGCGCAGCTCCATCCGAGTCGGATAAATTACCCGCGGGCATCTGCAATCCCCAGCACGAGTTTTATTACACGGGCACGATCATTCGGCCAGATGAGCTGGTGCCTATTGGCATGGCGCCTCTGGTGTCTAGTACTGGCGAAAGGAAGGAAATCTGGGTAGAGGAATGGAAGGACAGGCTCGCGGAGGAGTGGGAGACTGACGGTTTTGAGTTTGAGGGCGGGCTGTCGGCTTGGTGTTTAAGAATGTTACCTGAGCCGCAGAGAACTCGGTGGGCTACATTCTTTAAAGCATAGCCATGCTATATGTGGAGCGGCAGATATGGCATAGAGGCGGTAGGAAGGCGCGAGCTGGCTGGGTGAGGAAGGAAGGAACGATTACCAAGCAAAACTCAGTCGTGCCTTCCTTGAGATATTCCGAGTTGTAGATGTGAGAAGGAAGGAACGATTACCAAGCAAGCTCAGTCATGCCTTCCTTAGGATGTTCCGAGTTGTAGATATGGGAAGGAAGGAATGATTACCAAGAAAGCTCAGTCGCAACTTCCCTAGAATATTCTGGGTTAGAGATATGGGATTACAAGGCATGTTGTGGA
>JPJU01000090.1:0-44472 GCA_000750735.1 Pseudogymnoascus sp. VKM F-4246
CCCCCCATTACCCTCTCATTACCCCCTCGATACTTCCCCATTACCCCCTCAAAACTCTCCCATTACCCCCATATTACCCCCATTTTTCTCTCCTGCTTACAATATCGCTGCTAAAATTCAGAGCTCGCAATAATTCGAGGCGCTGACCCCTATTCTGAAGCGTTATCACCTTCCATTTTAATTCTTTTAGTTTTTAAAAAATATCAATATTTTATTTTAGCACATCACGCGCCACAAAATTAAATCCCATGACCTCGCTGAAACATCGTCTCTTGTAATATCGTCATATTTGGTATCTAGTACTAGTTCACTGACCCTCCGTCTGTCGCTCTGTATATCTCGTACGACGATATGCACGCATGTAGATATATACACCCTCCTCGCATCCCATCGTATGCTTCCCAAATCAACACTAAATCCTGCCCCAGACTCCATGCAAGGAACCAAAAAAGATGTGTTGTCATCTCTAGCAACCCAAGCCCGAAAAACAATGATGCACGTAAAAATCAAAAGAGTGGAATTGCAGGAGAGGAAGCATACACAGAAGCTGCAGCGCTTGTAATTCCAAGGAAACTTCACCGCCTCTCATCGCGCTGATCCTGTGTAAGCCACGCTGGCTCATCGGCGTTATCCCCTTCCTCGCTCTCGGTGAGCAGCTTTGCCTGGGTGGCCTCGCTGCGGCTACTCCCCCCACTCCCAGAATCCGCAACATCATTCGAGGTCTTTCTCTTCTTCTTCACCACCTCCACCTCTGCGGCTAGCAGACCGTCAGCTTCGTTGCCGCCCTCGTCATCGCTATCCAACGCATCTTCGATGCCTCGTCCTCCTTCCACCGCCTCGAGCTTGCCCTTGATAAACGTATCAATAATGTAATACTGCGTAGCGTTCATCACGACCGGGAAGAAGAGCATGACGAAGAAGACTTGTAGCTTCTCGTTGCCCTCGGTCCAGCGTAGTGCCCAGTCGCCGACATGCGAGATCCAGGGGAAGAAGATGAAGATGAGGAGCACAATGAATTTCATGCCCAACAGCCCAAGGAAGTAGATTAATGACTGCTTCGCCCACCACGACGCGCGGGGTGGTGTGCCGTAGTGCCCCGACTCGATAGATTGCGGCGGTTCACCTAGAGGTGTGAGGAGGAAGAGGCGTGTGAGGAGGTGGAGAAAGAAGATTAGGACTGGGATTCCAAGGGTGGTCTGGACAGCGTTAGTATGTGTCTGAAGAAACCACCGGCTCAACTTACATCGATGAGCAGGTTCAGAAAGTAGAAACTGCACGGGTTTGGGTCCCCAGTCGCACTTCCACTCTCGTCCCGCGCTTCTATCACATCCTCCACCTTCATGCTCAAGCGTCCGCTCGACAGCATACTCATCACCAGATTCGCCGCATGCAGCAGCACGCTCCCTACAACCTGCTTGCTCACATCAAACGCCCATACCTTGACCGGCCTCTGTGGCCGCTCGCGCCACCGCTTGAACACCAACGCCAACAGAGCCAGCCCGCCCAGCGCGAGCTGTACGAGCAGTGCGAAGGGACCTAGGAGCTCGCATTCGCCCTTTTTGATGACGGCTGTGGTGGGCGCTGCGGTGGAGGAGGCGATCGCGGCGAGGATGGAGGTTGGCGTGGGAGTTGCTGAGAGCATGGTGGCGACGAGCGCCGGGAGCTGGGTGGTAGAGTTCGATGAGATGGTTACTGCTATCCGGGGCGAACAGAGAGGATTCTATGTTGTTGTGAAAGCAGGTTTGTGGGGATGTTTCAGTCGCAGTGGCGAGCCACCTCTCCTCTCAGTTGGCTTCGGATGAGATATGTGCGTCGTCGAGTCTGTTCTGGGGGTTCGAGTATAGGCGCACTGGAGAGCGTGGTATGGAGGATATGGACCACTATATCGTTCGTCGGAAAGGAGGAGTCGTGTTATGTTTGGGTGGTTTTGAAATGGACCAGATACTCCATACCCCAAGGCTGGCCCAGGTGCTTGGCCACCCAAATCGTCATAGCGCCGGCGTCCTGGTGGTACAGTTTCGGAGAATCGTTTCGCCGATTTGCATCAATGATCATATTTGCTAGACGGAAAGCGAAGGGAGGAGGGAGGCCGGAAAGGCAGGATATAGTGTGTAGTGCTTGTAATTGATTTCGGTGATGTATGAATATATTGTAGAAGATGGGCTGTACGTGACTTGCAAGACAAATATCGTTCTTACAGTACAAATTATACGATTGAGTGCTGATTTGTGGGTCGATGTCAGATCATGGGCCGACACGAAGCCGAACAACAAGCAGCAACGAAATCACCCCTCGGCCAGTTTGGTATCTGAAAATAGTGATTGAGTTCAAAGCGAGTCCAGTAAAGACCGCAGCCTATGGGGTTACAGGTAAAGCCATGATAAAGCCATGATGCCATAGGTATACAGCCCAAGAATCAGTGACAGCGCCACCTGCCCCCTCTCCATCCTGCTGGGCGGAAACCACGCCCAGCATGCCTACGAACCGCCCGTCCCCGTCATACCAGTCATCATAAATACCCGTTCAACGCCGCAGTTTAAGTCCCAACCAAGTTCGCAAAGAAGAATAGAAAGTTGTACGCCCACTCGAACCTGCACCCTTGCCCCCATCTCCCCCATCATTGACATCGGACTGAGCCTTGGACGAACCCGACGGGCCAGCGGAAACCTTTGTCGCTTGTTTCGCAGCATTTGTTTTCACCGGCCCGTCTATTTGTTATTCGATACCGTGCTGGCGTTTCAGCTGTTCTAAATTCTCCTTGCGGGCTTCCAGGTCCTCTTTCGACTTCATCTTCTCGGGCTGGTGATATAGAACTGTAGCACGTAAGCGGTTGAACGGTTGGATGAGACGGTTGCACACATACCGACGAGATAGCGGCTCTGGAAGTTGAAACCATTCAGTTTGTCGCAGGCTTGCTTCGCATCCATGACATCTTCGAAGACGACGAACGCCGTGCCCTTGGTGTTGTTGGCAATGCCCTGGCGGACTTGACTGTAGCACGTCGTTAGTATCAATCAGCATTTCGTAGAGGCGAGGGTGCATACCGGATAGGCCCGAACTTGCCAAAGAGGTCGAACAGTTCCTCGGGGGTAACGTTGTAGCTATCGCCATGTCAGCGCCACACCTCGATACACGTCTATGACCCCATCATCATCCGTTATGATGCCTGGCGACAGTCGGATATTTTCGTACCTAAGATTCTTTACGAACAAAGCTCTGTGATGATAGTTAGCCGGGGGCTCCGATGTCCTGGTGTCAGATCGCCGAGGGAGGCAGGTGGTGGGGTGACGGGAGAAGGGTGGCACATGGCACGTTCACATACCGATTGACTTCGGGGGCAAGTTTACCGCCTCGACTCATAGCTCGGCGACGAGTTTCTAGGGACTGATGATGATGGTGTTTGGAGAGAGGTGGATTCGTTGATGGCGGGGTTGGGGGGTGGGTTGGTAAGGGACGTTGTTAAGAGAGAGAGTCGAGATGAGGAGTGGAAACGGCTTTGGAGCACGATTCGCTCATATTATTGCGGAGAACATTCGACGACACTCCCACTTCAACCTAAACCCAGTTAAGCTTCCGATTGTGATTGGAACTGATTGGAAGATTGCTGACTCAGCCGGAAATAGGCAGCCGATTTGAGGCACGTGTTGATAAGCTGTTTTCGCAATCGCACGTGCTCAAAATAAGTCACGTGAGGATGTTCTATCGATAAGAGCAAACTCTGATGCGGATGCAATGCATCGTTGGGTTCCACAGCTTATGAATTGCATTGTTTGAGGGGAATTAGTTGTACAGGGCTACGGTCAGTGCCTAGAAGTATGTGGATGTGGTCTAGACGCTCATTCTAGACTTTAAGCCTTCACCTGTCTACTTCTCGGCGTCTACTTTACCTCATTCTTCCCACTTTACATGTCAAGTCTCATGCGTGGTAAAGGGGGAACCGTAAAGAGATATGCGTGTCACCACCACTTGATGTAGAGGAGAGGAGTACAGCAGGAAACGTGCGCATCCCTTGCATTTGCATTCGTGGTGCAAGGCGACACATACAACTCGCTAGAAGTGCTGGTATGCTCCATTTTTATCCCCTTGACAGATTCTGCCAGCCTCTTCTGTTTGAGGACTGTCTAAGAAGCATGAGAGTCCACGACAGGAGTCTGAGATCCCAAGATCTGTTCGCCACATACACGTAGTGATATCCTCTGATCTTGGAAAATATCATCCTTGACTCCCACTCCCAGAACTCTGCAGACTATGCAGACTATGCAAACCTTAAGTGTGCCACATCTGTCATAGCGTCTTGGTACTTGATAAATATAGTAAAGAGTGGACCGGCATACGACTCAATGTCAACCGCAGCTCCGTCGCCTATTCGACCTCAGCTAAGACTATGACGCCTCGTGTTTATCTTTTGCCCTTTTTAGAAAATGAGCAGCCAACACAACACAGTTCTTGGTTCTGGTACAAATGTCCTGTTTCAACTTCGGAGACCTCGGATATAGTTGTGTCCGTAGTTATGCCAATACCAGCACAGTTAAAGTTGCCACTGAGACAAAGCCGCAGCAAACAAACGACGTCCAGGGGGGGCCAGGAATCTATGGTGGTGACTAGTACGGCATACGGGCACTACACGGGTAGATTTTTCTATTTTCTTATGAGACGCCAAGCGCATACCTGCAGCAGTAAGGGGCTAAACGCGCTGGCCGCTGGTCTTCCACTCTTCCTTTAAAGCCTTGCACCTTGCACATCTTGCATATCCCAGAACCAAGACAACCTTTTGCCCCATATTAAAACATCTGGTGCTAGTTTACCGTACCTTGCACTCTAAGACACACGTCATAAGGGCGGCTGGCTGGCTGGCAGGCTGGCACCTTTGCTGTCGTGACACAAATCTCTTCAGTTGAGACAACATATCCAGCAGAGACAAGTCAATTGTCACATTGCCATACCTTTTGAACATCTTTTACCAGTCTTAGACCTGCCTGCATGACAAGTACACGCCATCTGCTGCATCCAGCAAAGACGATCCCCCCCAGCCGATATAACGCTTAAATCTGCCGTGTGAAAATCGGTGCCTCGCGAGGCACCGATTGTTAACGCTTGTATGGGCACCGCTTGAAGTTGTTTACGCTTCGATCTTAAAGTTTGCTGTGCTCTCTTCGACACAACGTTTACTTTGATCAAGCTGTAACACGACTCTGAGCAAGGCTACCAGACAACGCGATGGCAAAGAGTGAGCCGCCCCCTTCTCCTCCTGCTCCTGCTGCGCCTGAGCTCCCACCTCCTGATGCTGCCGCGACTGAGCCTCCATCCCCTCCCGATGCACTCGGCGTCCCCAAGATCAATATCCAGGCTGCGACGCCTCCAATGTCCAGCGCAGAATCGTTTACAGACTGGGGTAAGCTTCAAGCAGGGCAGTTCCTGCTGAAGCCGCATCCTGTGTATCTCCCGAAAGTTCGGCAAGGCCTCCAGCGTAGTACGCCGTCCTTGACGCTTAGTGAACTGGATGGTGTTTATGGTCGGCCTGAAGTATCAGACAGCAACGACGACATCATCAGCAAGCCGCCACAGCCGCAGCAGCCTACCCCACAGAATACTCCAGCCCCGCGAGAGCAAGAGAACCTTCCGGGCCCAAGTGAGGTTCCAGGGCCAAGCGAAGTTCCGGACCTAATCAAGGGCGAGGACCCGGCCTCGGTGCAATCACAACCACTCAAGGGGCTACCATCATCTCGGGGCTCTGTTTCCAGGACTCTTTCTCTATCTTTTACAAATCTATTTTCAGCAGCTAAGGATGCAGACAAACCCGGGCTTCTGTCCCGCAAGAAGGGCCCACGACCTCAGACCGCAACGAGCGAGCTCGAAGTTCCCCCACCTACAGTCGACCCCACCCAGAAGCCGCGCAAGCTCGCAAAGTCCAACTCGATGGGAATCATCCGCGAACCGTCACCATCTCCACATTCTATGCCACTACCGCCGACTCCGCCATTCGCTGCCGCGTCACAGTCACGATTCCTCTCTTCGAGGGACAGCTCCCCCGCCTCCCGACCACAAACACGCGATGGCTCGCCCATGCAACACCCCCAATTCTTTGACGCTGGTCACCGCGTCCCTTCAGCAGGCTCATTGTCGACGATGGCACCCCCCTCATACATATCAGACAACGAAGCCCCAGACAGATCGAAGCTACGGAGCCGCTTGACCTTTATGCCTCGATCAAGAGATTCTTCCAGGCCGACATCATCGGCCGGTTCAGCTCCATGGGTGCTTGGAGGGCCAAACAAGATCGACTACAACCTGGCGCCGCTGCTTTCCGGAGAACGGGTTAGTATCTTGACGACTACATGCTGGGCAAGTTGCTAACTGAATTACAGGTGACCGAGCTCTGGGACGACGGGGCAGACGTCTACGTATATCTATTCCCAACGGGAAACAAGCCGTCGTTTAAGATACCCTCGCGAGTCATTGAATCATCCGCGATGCTTATGAACATCGCCTTCAGTCAAACTCCGAGCAGCCCTACCAGCTTGTCTAGCCCTACCACCATAGCCAGTCCGGCCAGCTTCGCCATGCCAACTAGCCCAACCATTATGAGCCCAGAACCTACCATACCAGAAGATTCGGTCATCGATACGCCAGACGAGGCGATGAAACGCCTAGATTTCAACTTTGATCTGCCCCAACGAAGACCTTCTGCAGATTTGTCGGCCTACCTGTCCACAAACGGCTTTGCTAATGACAGCTTGATGGCAAAAAAGGACCAAGGGCCCAGAGAAGGCCATCTATACTTTCCAATTTCAAGACTTTTGCCTGCACAGGGCCCGCAAGATGCAACCACAGACACTGATCGTCTGCTTGCCGCGCGAAACTTGCTTGGATTCCTACTTCACAAGCCGTTGATTGCATCAATGAGATACCCCAACGAGATGTCGGTCTTCCTCGGGATTGCGACCCACCTAACCGACGTAGACTTCTTCGATGATCCGAACGGAGATTTCGGAATGGCCGTCTCAACCGCGTTTGCCTTTTACAATGAAATTTATAATCTGCAAGATGTACGAGGATCGTTCCAAAAGATGCTTCAAGGCGTCATACTTGGCGAAACGATGCGCTCAAGAGATCTCTATCGCGAATCCTTTGCGCACTGCGTTGGGGCCTACGGAGAAAAGGGGATCAGAGCCCATCCGCTGTTCGGAATGGTCTCAGACGCAACAAAGTCGAAGATTGAGCGTGAAGGTCTCGATCTCGAGTCTCGTCAAAAGTCCATCAAGACTCGACTCCAAGATTTCGACTTCCCACACATGTTCAACGGCACTGCCGCCTCCAAAGTCACTGCCGAGAGCAAGACGGTCAGATTCACTGCATGGAAGTCCCACTTCATCGCATTTCGCTCGTTCATCCTGTCTTACTACAAGGACCTGCACGGGTCGTGGCCGCCAAAGAGCGGCAAGAGGAGCGGCTTCCACATTTCCGGCCTCAACCGCCTGGTGCTGAAGATCCTGTACGAGGACCTCGCATCGCTCTACGATATCCTGGTGGATCGCGATGCCCTGACAAGTCGGTCACTGGACGTCGAAAATGTGGTGGGCGAAGATGACATGACACAGGGGGAGTTGGAGCTGCTGGCGCTTCGCAAGATCATGTCCGAGCATGACCGCTCCAGCATCCCCGTCACCCCTCCCATCCCCTTCGATCTCCCCAAACTCCCTAACCCCGCCACACTCGACGCTGGCCACCCCAAGCGCTCTCCAAAAGCCCAGTTCGCGGCCGAGACCAAACGCCTCCGCCCATTCGAGAAACTGCTCGTCCTCGCGAAAGCACACAACGTCTCCGTGGGCATGCAGACGCCCTTTTTGCGCAAGTATGCCGAATTCGAAGATGAGCAGGCGTCAGGCTCGTCGATCCGTGATCTCCGCGACCAACGCTTCGGGTACTGGATCTTTTTGTACGCAGTCCTGCAGGCGTTGCCTCCCCTTGTCATGGATTCTCCCGGCGTCCGATTTTCCGGAGGGGTGGAGTACTTTTTGTGCAAGACTCCGGTCGGCAACATGCCCTGGCAAGAAGGCAGATTCATACGCGATTTGCCCCAAGATGCTGCGGAGAACACCATCGAGGCCATTTACATGCGCAGCCACTGCTGGGTTGCCGGTGAGAGCTGGGTGGCTCCACTGCGGGCTCGTGCCGCGCTGGAGGGCGGCCCAGTGCTGCCCGACTCGCCCTACCTGGCACCGATTGATACGATAGCCCGCGAAGGGAGTGCGAGCCCGGTTAGTCCGGCGACGTTTGAGTTTCCGCCGCCTCCGCTCCGACCCAGCCGGCTCAGCTCGGCCACTCCCCCTCCCGACCTGCTGCGCCATGACAGCATGGCGACGGTTGTGCGCCGCCCGCCGAGCCGGCAGCAGCCGGGACGGGAGGAGTGGCAACCTGCGGAGTTCTTTGGGGAGGGAGCTCCGCCGGGTGGTGTCGGCCTGGGTGCCGACTTTCTCTCAGTCTCACGCCCACAGTCACGGCCGCAGTCTCGGCACATGTCCCGACCGGTCTCGCGCGCCACGTCGTCTTATGGCGGCGCTGGCTCGGTGTCTGGTGCGAGTTCAGCTGGGCTTGGGCCTGGCAACGGCCCAAGCACCTTTGATGACATTCTTGGGGGGATGAAAGAGGAGAAGGATCGCGGACGGGAGAAGGAGCGAGAGGAGAAGAAGAAGGCAAAGAAGGGAAGGATGAGTTTATGGGGGAGTTAGTGGTCGATGGGCGTGTATGAGTATGGGGGGATTGAGGGTGGGTCGCGGCGGCATGGTGTTTGTAGGAGTATAGGAGTTGGCAGGGGATTTGTATGAATAGATAATAAGAACCCCTTGCCCGCTCGGTCTTTCATGACCTGCGGAGTGTGTTTTACGAACCATGGCGTCTATTTTTGCGGATACATGTTTATGTGCTTGTTTGCTGTGAGATGTGCTGTTGACTGTGAACTTGATGATGGGGAGTGACGGAACTGCAGCTCATAGCAGCGGGGATTTGGCGTGTGGCGCTGCCTCTTGATTGTCAGCTTAGAAGCCGACACTAGTCTGTGCCGCCCGTGATAGCTGACTGCGCCTTTTGACGGAGCGGCTCATGGCGGCACAAAGGTCAGCAGCTGGAATTCAATTCGACTCCAACAGATTATAAGGGCCGCATTATACACAGAAGATGGCCAGTGACTGAGGTGGCATCTCTCCCTCAAAGGATCTACAGCGTTAGTTTTGTCATGCCTTTGAAGCATGAATCGTCCATTGACGTTGTCCTAATGAGAAGCAACCGTTTTTAGCAAACCTACCACAAAGGGGTTCTCCGACACATATCACGCCCATCCCTAGAACATGACATAAGCTGACACACCCCTTCAGAGGCCACAAGCTGAACACAGGCGCAAACGGAATTCTTTTTGGTATTTCAATCTACCTCAAATCGCCTGCAAAATCAACCTCCAAGCTCCCCATCGCATTAAGTGTTGAAATCTCATCTCGCAATTAACGATTGTAGAAACGATTGACTTTGGTATCGATTCAAACCCAACAAATATACACCCACAAATCTACGCGCCGAGTCGCCTCCTTTCGGCCTCGGCAATATCCTCATCCAACCTCCGTTCTTCTTCCTCCCACCTCTCCCTCTCCTCGGCATTCAGCATTGACTCCTGAGACGCAACAGGCCCCCCTGCACCCCTGCTCTGCCCTCCCACGACACCAACGGTGGTCGAAGCAGGGCTCACCGCGCCAGCAAGCGCCGCCTCATTCGATACAGGTGCCCCGATAGGCTTTCTCGTAATAGGGCTTCCACCCACAATTGCGGCTCCAGCCTCATCAGCATCTCTGTACTCGCCCCCTCCCCCAGACGCACCAGCAGCAAGCACACTCTCCTTCTCCCCGACTCCACCATTTCGTGAGCTCGCGCGCCGCGATCGGCGCAGCCACCACGCCACCACCAGGGCGATAATAATCAAAACCGCAGCCGCGACACCGACTCCGATACCTGCCTTCGCACCCGTGCTGAGACCAGAGCTCGGAGACGAGGCTGGTGCTTTGCCGGACGAGTTCCCTGTCGGCGAAGCAGGTGTGGCGGTGGGGGTTCCAATGGAGGCCACCTGCGACACGGTTGTCGGCTTCGGGATAAAAGTCTGGTCCGGCTCGTGGGTGAGCGTGGAAGTGGAAGTGGAACTGGTCTCCGTTGGTTTTGTCCCGGGAACATCAGAGGCAACGGACGAGGCTGTGAAGGTCGCCTCTTCTCCGCGATCGTCCTCTGCGGTGGCATTCGAAATGTCTTCGGGGGCCGGCACAGCTCCTAGTGAATAGCGCAGATTGAATGTGTATCGGCCGTCAGAGGTAAGGCCAGGGAGCGCGAGGAGGTCGAAGTCGATGGGGTTCCCCAAAAAAGCTCGCGCTGTGCAAAAGTTAGTTATAGATTCGATGAAGAGAGGGGGGTGGGATAGAGCGTACGGGAGGTATAGAGCGGAATGGGTGTTGAGCTCTCTGTGTCGACAAGATCGACGCCGTCGACGTAGAGTGAGTTAGTCTTCGCAGACGCCGTGAATCTGATGTTGGCCTTGAGTCTTGCGCCTGTGGCAAGACTGTCTTCAAAGATCTTGCCGTCGAGTCCTCGGATAGAAAAGTGCACGCCGGCATCCGAACTCATGCCTGCTCGCGCATCCTCTGGCTTCCCAGTGCCCCGTCGCTCAGCGAAGGCGGCGGCCATCGCTCTCACGTCGCTCTCCACCGCTCGTTTCTTCATAGTCGTCGTTCTTCTATCGTCGTCGTTGTCGCGGGTCCAGCGGCGGTTCAAGAGTGCGAGATGGGAACCCTGACCAGACGATTCCAGATCATAAGGGATAAGGCTCGCAACTGGGGCTGAGAGGAAGAGGACATTAATCTCACGATTCTCGCTCCTTCAGCTGCTCTGACAGGGGGACGTGCACTTGAGGCGCCCTGGTGGGCTCCCAATGCAGCGTTGGCGCTCCTATGTACAGCGTAGTGCAGCATAGTGCGGGATACCACCCGCGCGAGGGAAGGGGCCGGGCATCCGCGCGGCTCAATTGGCGGTGGCAGAGTTGGACGGGGAAGGTGAGATTGGGGTGCTGTGGTTGGAGGCGCAGTTGGCCGTCAGCCGTGTCACGGTGAGGTCTAAAAATCCCATCATTGTCTATCCAGCCGGTGAGAAAACATCAACCCGCCATACGTTCCTCCTCCTCTTCTTCCTCCCATTCCAAATCATCTTTGTCCTCCCCCATTGCCCTCCCCTCCCTCTGTCTTCTCCAATCCCACAGCGTCCATTTCCTGAACCCCCATAAAAATTCACAACTCCCCCCCTGTCACCGAATCCTTTCGGTATCCCAAAATAGCCAAGGCTTGCGTCAACGTGACCAGGGGTCCACGACCGTAGGGCCAGCGGGGCGGAGCGACGCCAAGGTGATTGGATGAGTGGGCCGTAGCGCGGGTGTCAGCACGGAGCTATAACCTTCCAGAGACCACGAACTGCCTCAAGGATCCTTCACGTGTTGGACTTGCAATTGTGCGCAGTATGAGAATGGCGAGTATATATGCTGTATGACACCCAGAGTATAAATAAGTCGAAATGATGAGTTGAGAGAGGACGGTGTTGGATCTCAAGGTGTGTAGAAGATTCATGGCGGCACTGTACCGCCAAGTTACCGCTGTCACCACAAGGCTACGGCAAATCTAATTCGGTCTCGGTACGTACCCACTAACATTGCTGCACACCAGTCCAAGAACGTTCACTCCTCCGAGCGGCTCATCATCAAACCCGTCTTATGAGACGTCGCAGAATTATATGTGCCTGCTTCAAGACTACCAGAAATTGCAAATAACACCGTAGAACTGCCATGATTCGCGCATTAGCTCATCCACAGCCAAACTCAAAGTCAAAAGGTCTCACGGAGATGGCACTAGTGACAAGACTGCAGGACATGTGCCGGAGACAATGCATAACATATTTTTATCACCAACGCTGACAAAAGTTTGACCGAAGTAACGGTAGATGCAATATATCTCCACACCCCTATCGTCTACCTTGGAATATACAAAAATATACAAGAAAAAGGGTATCCCCACCGCGTCCAGCGGTTGTGCCGTGCCATGTGTCGTGACAATATCACCTACATACCTCCATCATCTAAATCATCCTCCCCGTCTCTCTACCACCTGTCCCCTCCATTACCACCTTGACCTCGGCTGGAGTAGCTCGGTGGCGCGGGACTCATCCCCCCTGTGCCAGTCCGTCTAGGCGGACCGAAACCTCCTGGTCCCGGTCCTGGACTCCCTCTCCTCTCGGGACCTTGTCCAAACCCACCTCCCCGTCCTGGTCCCGGGCTTCCCATCCGCCCTGGCCCAGGGCTGCCCATCCTCTGTGGTGGTGGTCCTCCAAACCCTTGTGGTGGCCCTCTAAATCCCTGGGGTGAATCAGTTCGTTGCGGCGGCCCTCTGAACCCTTGCGGCGAATCAACTCGTTGCGGTGGCCCCCTGAAGCCTTGGGGTGAGTCAACCCGTGCCGGTGGTCCTCTGAATCCTCCCTGCGGCGAGTCAACCCGCTGTGCCATTGGCATTGGCATTGGCATCGGCATCCCCATGTCGCCTCTGAACCCTCCCGGTGAATCGGTTCCGGTCGGAGGCGCGCCCCTGTAGCCTCCTTGTCCTTGCGGGGGACTGCCACCTCGGGGCCCGAAGCCGCTCGTATTTGATAATATCGGCGGGCTGCCCATGCGCGGTCCATTCGCGTAGGACTCGTCGCTGCCGCCGTATCCCCCACCACCCAACGGACCGGCAGGCACGTGCGCGCGGTCAGCTGTAAACGGTCGCTGGTTGCTCTGGTTGCTATCATTCCGTTGGTGCTGTCCGAAGCCGGGTGCTGGCAATACGCCAAAGGCCTGTGGACCTCCACCGTCTCCGGGATATGGCGATTGTCTATCGTCGCTGTATGCGTTTCCAATGGCGTGATTTCCAAACTGATCGCCAGGTCCCCCGTGGGCCTGGCCGATAAACTGATCTTGGTTTTGTGGAGCGTATCCGTTTCCACCGTAAGCTTGCCCAGGGGTGCCGATTGGTGAGAGACCCTGATCACCGCCGAAACCACGATTCGAGTTGTTGCGCGAGAACTGGTCATTCGGTCGGCCATTGGGTCCGGGTGACATGTATCCGCCTGCGCCGCCGTTGGGGTGGCCGTACGGACTCGCGCCTGCGGAAGCAGTGCCGATTGCGGGGCTGTTGGATCGTGAGATTCCACCAGCGGCTGCGGCGCCTGTCATTAGAGGCATGCGCTGGCCGGTTACCGGATCGAGTTCGCCGAGCTCAACTGCGCCGGGCTCGTCCTCGACGCTGATGCGGCGTTTGGCAGCTGTGTCCCAGCTGGGCATCGGGGGGAGTGCGTCGTCGTTGACATGCTTGGGGCTGACAGCCATTCCATTTGGCCCAGTCTCGAAGCGTGCGTATGACGGGGCGGGTGAGAAGGGGGTACCGCCAGACATCATGGGGTCGGGGGCTTTGTATCCGCTGTGTGGGGCGAAGGCGGGTGGGAAGTCGGGTTCGTCGAGATGCTTGTGTTTTTTGTTGGGAGAATCGCAGCAGCCGCAGCAGTTGCCACAGCACTTGAGGCAATTGAAGCAGGCACAGCAGCAGGAGAGTCCGCAGCAGCAGCAGCGGATGATACACCAGACGACGGAGAGGACAATTAGTCCGCCGACGATGATGGCGGCTATTATTGGCCATCTGTATCTCTGTTAGTCGTGGGATAGCTTGAATATTGACGTGGGGAGCACTTACTTGCAATATGTGGCCTTCATACAATTATCCCAACTCGAAAAGGACGTCTTGACATCATTTGCCGACTCAGCGATTCCTCTTTGTTGCATTCCCAGGAGCATCTCCCTCGGGATGCTGCGCGCCATGGCCACATCGATTGTCGGCATCCTGGCGACTCGATGGAGTGCAGATGCACTCTTGTTTGTTTTTGTTCTGTTCTGTTTGCGTTTGACTCTGGTGTTTCGCTTTTTGAGTTCGGTCGGGAGTCCTGGTTGCACAATCGTAGCGAGCCAAGGAGTTGTCGCAATCAGCCCAATCTACCCATCCCTCCTCGAGTCCTGTTGCTCAGCGTCACCCGTCGTCCGTCGGTCGTCTCGTATGTCGCCGTACGCCGTCGTTGGATCCAGCAGGTCGTAGAATAGTTTGGTGCTCAGGGAAACTCAACCCCGAGTGTCTTTTTTTCCCTCCTGCGCTCCGCTCGGCAACTCTTTCAAGTGTCGAAATTGGGCGTGCGACGATCTTGTACCGCCAAAGCGTCGCTCTTACCCGCTCTCACTCAAGCCAACGGCAAATCCCAATCCACCGGGCGAACTTGAAACGCGGAGCGATGGGGGGTTGGGTGGGAGGCGGGCTGTGCAAGGTTTGGTCGCTGACTGTAGCCGGGTGAGTGCTGATCACTGTGGACGGAGGAGAGGAGAGATTTCGTATTTCATGCGGGATGACGGTGGGTTAATATATGGATATTATAGAGGGAAATTTGCCACTGTGATACTAGATATATGTGTGTATGAGAGAACAAGACTTTAAAGAGCGACGAGGAATAGATGAGAAGTTGGGAGTTGGAGAGATTTGTATTTCTGTCAGGGACCAGTTGACGAGGCTGTCCCTGAAAGTGCCCTGTGAGTGCGTAAGTGTACCCCGAATTTCCGTTTTCTGTACCAGAAGCATGCTAAGAGCGCTGCTAAAAAATTACGGTGGGCCACCACGGTCAGGGGCGCAGGACAACACGCGGCGCTTGGCTGCGTCGGGTTAGGCCGGAGGGAATATCGTCATATCACCATGCAAGTACGTTTTGTTAGCTGCATTGACGTGTGGAGGGCAAGTCATTTGTGAGAGTTGAAGCCGGGCATACATATATCAAGAGGGAGCAACTATGATGCTTCGAAGTTCTGTGCTGGAATACAATTTTCAACGTCCATACTCGCATTGACTAGCCCAAGGAGCGGCCTTTGTTGGTGGCTTGTCGGCCTCAAACTAGAGGCCGGGCGTTGGACATGAGGCCGCTTGTTGGTCGACCTGGTGTTTTATAACCGCGCAAAGCAGGACACTTGATATGACTGAGGGCCTCGACTGTTTCAACTGTTTGAGGGGGAGATGCGGCACAGCGGAGGACTGCGGCGCATCACATATCAGCGTGAACAGCACCATCTCATGCAAGCTGGACAACAAATATCACCGCGGGCTTTTTCATGTCAAAGTGATTATGTATTTACCGCCACTCAGATGGCCTTTCGTCCCTACACATACAATAGCCTTCCAAGGAAAACGCCCGGATCCCCACATACCCAACCGACCATGCCATATCATCCGCGTGAGCTTATTAACAGTTTATCCCCCTTCCCTCTCGTCATCTCTTCGACCTGAACATAACCAGATTATCTGATAATGCCATCGCCCTGCTTTCCGGGAGGCGGTCCACTCGGCGGCTCGTAGGTCTGCTCACGACCCATCTGCGGGTTGTACGAGTTCTGCGGCTGCTGGAGCTCAATCCCGCTCTGCTGTCCGCCATAGTAATCCGCATTTCCTCCATACTGCTGCTGCTGTGGTGGGCTGTACGGGGGCGCTGGTGCCGCTCCACCGCCGTAGTTGTATCCGCTCTGCTGTCCCTGGTAGTCGTTGTTCTGGTATTGCTGTTGGTTGCCGTTGTTCTTGCCAGCAAGCCAGCCGGTGCCGTAGCGTGGTGCCAGGCCATGACGGCGGCGGCGGCGGGAGTTGACGCATCTAGGGGAGTGTTAGTTGGGGTCGCATGATGCCAGAGAGGGAAGGACTCACGAGCAGGCAAAAGCGAGGAAGAGGAAGAAGACGACAATGACGACAAGGGCGACCCAACGGCCCCAACGGTTCCAGTTCGAGTTGTTCCTGTAGATCGTTAGTCAGTATGCGATTGCGCCGGTGCCTGGGTGATGGCGATCGTTGGGAACCCATACCTGTATCCGTAGCCACCGCCGTAGCCGTACTGTCGCTTCTCAAGCACAAAGTCGAGCAGCGCGGGTGATATCGCTGGTGCCATTGTGATAGATGGGAAGCTGTGCTTCAAATCTGTTGCGGGGGAGTGATGGTGCTAGTGACCGTGATCTGATGTTGTGGCTGAGATCGAGACCGATTCGTCTTGCGCGTGTCCAAGAGTGATTGTTGATTGATACAAAGCGAAAGTGAAGCTGGTGGGAGATGTCGCCGTGACGTCTCGATTATATTGATGAGAATGGGAAGAAGAAGAGAGTGTCGTCGCCGTCGAAACGAGTATTTCTTGCTCTCTTGGAAATGTCTTGGATACCCAGTTAGTTAGTGGCTGAGCTGGCTTGACCTTGAGCAGTGCCGATGTACCGACGGAGTACCCGTGGCACAGGGCTGAGCAGAACGCGATGACTGTATCTGCCTTTGGGTTTTGGGATTTGGCTGGGGTGGTTAGGCGTAATTGGTTTCTTCTTCTTGAAGGATTGGAATGTTTACGACGGCGATGCCGAATTACATAAATTTGGAGCGAATTTATACGAATTTATCTGGATATTTACATATATTTTCTGTGCGGCTTCGATGATAGATATTTGCCTCGTGAGAATGACAGAGTCAAAAGATACTTCCGAGGTACATCAGGCGTACGTCATGTCATCATGCATCTCTTTGATCTATCGACTTATCCATCCCCGCCTTGCCTAAAGCAGACGTGTCCGGCAGTCAACGATTCGCCCGAGTGTCAGCCAATCAAGCATGTGATACGTAGCCCATTAACCAGCGGGATGGTACTTTGGGATGGCATTCTAGAAAATCTGTTGCTGTTCGAAGGATTATCAGATTTGCCCTGGCTAAACCTTAAAAGTTGACAGTTTTGGCCATCCATATATTCCGACAGAACCCTTGGGGAAGTGGAGCGAGCCACTCGCCCGGTTGAAGCTGTCCCTAAACTCGCACGAGTTGCCAGCAGAGCCAAGCAAGGATGTGTGGTGTCTGAGTCGCAGATGCCAACGCATCAGGACCCCGGCCATTGGGAATGCCATTCAAAGGTTGTGCTTCACCACCATCCGCTTTTTCCCTCGTCTCTTACACAATTGTTGTCTGGGGTAGCACTGACAGGCACAATGGGCGTGGAACTCTGTGCAAAAAGGCCAATGTCTCACAGGGGCAGCCATTCATTCTGGGCGCAACACGTCGGACAAATACTTGATGACATTATAGGAACCACCTCTCTACACACAGGCTATAACAATCGACCTTCCCCGATATCACAACATACGCACGCAATGCACAATCGCTGAAACTGAAACCACCCCGTGTTGAACACCAAGCCATGCCATATACCCATCCGCAGTTCCCAAATCAGAAGAGCAAGAAGAATCAAAGGAGCCGCTAGCTGCTCCGATGCTCGAGGACGAGAATAATAAACAGACCAAAAAAAGTGGCCACAAAATGTTGCTGGAGGTGAGAATTACAAGAAGAGGCGTGGGCCTGCTGAAAAGAAAAAGATCGCGTGCGCCGCCAGCCATGGGTTTTAGGCCGTTGCCAACCCGCCATGGACTTTTATCTTCCGTCACGTCGTTAAATCGTCCGTCGCGGACTAGCTCTGCCATGGACACCTACTTGCTCGACCGGGCGACCAGCCACTGGAGCACTGCGTCGAGATTTGTCTCCTCCTTCGCACTGATCCTGTAGCAGCTGACCTCACGATGGGATATGGCGGTCAAGTCGAGCGCCTCGATCAACTCATCGACGGATATGCTGCCTTCCAAATCTGACTTGTTCCCGAGCACGAGTAACGGAATGCCATCGAGAACCGGCTTCTGCAGGAGATTGTGTAGCTCCTCTTTCGCCACGGGCAGAGCTGCGCTGTCTACCGAGTCGACAATGAACACGATGGCATTCACGCCCCGACAATACCGCTCCCACATCGAGCGGAAGCGCGGCTGTCCTCCCAGATCCCAGCATTTCAGTGTGACATGGCCCTTCTGGACTCGCTTCATGTTGAAACCAACGGTAGGTATTGAGCTGTTTCGCGCTGTCAGCATGGTGCGCCGAATTACCTTGGGGGGTGCTGTGAGTGTTTTTTTCGATGGGAACTTACTCGATTGTGAACTCGCCGCCCTGCAGATTGTATTAGCATGATTTTACGGGTCTCGATCGCATGGTGCCTTACCGCCAGAACCCGCAGCAGGGACGTCTTTCCTGCATTCTGAAGGCCGATCATGGTGATGTCCATCTCCGTCGCCCTGTCGCAAGCAACGTCAGTCCACGCACGCTGGATCCATCTTCAGTCATACGCACCAGAATAACCTCAGCAGGTAGTCATAGAGTCTCTTGAAAAGCCCCGCCATCGTTGCGTTATAGTCTCTCTTCTTAGAGTTCACTCCGCGGTGTAAACACACCCCAAGGCCAGTCGCCTCGCCTCGCAGGAGCTATAGAGTAATACACAGAGACCGTAATTTTGAATAGAATCAAGATTCCTACTGCTTTATCTGCGCCTGTGACGGATATATGCTTCTGCCTGTAGACAACGTCGTGGGAGTAGATGGATGGTGCTGGTCTAGGCAAACGATGGGAGTATCCACTCGGGTGTTCCCACACACAAACCAGGAATCCGTGCAAACAAGCAGCCGGCGGCGTCAAACAAGCAGGCCCGCAGCAAGTTTCACGGCCGTCCTATAGATATTTGCAGCTCTGACAATGCTGGCGGTAAACGTTTGGGGCGGCAGTGAGCCGGCCGGGGGATTTTGCAGGGTTGGGTTCTACTGCAAGCTGCAAGTCGAGGGCGCGAAAGCAATGTGAAGTCACCATCTTTCTTTGGCGGACCCGGGCGCCTACGCTGTGTTTGGATTAGCGTGATGAGTCCCCTTGATCGGGGTTAGCGTTAGGGGCACGGGCGATAAGAGCGATAAATCACGTGGTGCGGTGGTAGTGGAGATTTTATTTTGATAGCCTCGAACTTTTTGACGATTACGCCAGAAGGGAAGCACGCTGTGGTAGAGATTGAGAGCCTCCCATGTAAGTTACACTCTGGTGGGGTGATTTACACTTTCTCAATTGTAACGACATTGGATTGTTATAACAATTCATGCAGAACCACAATGGCGCCCGTAAAAACGAAGAGAGGCGGCACAAACACCAAATGGTCGTCGGATTTCGACACTCTCCGGAGAGAAGAGCTTTTCCGCAACCCCCCAACCGACCACAGTGCATACCCGGCGCTGCAGGCTGCCATTGCGCCGCACATCAACTCTTTCAATGCCGTTTTTGAAAAGGATGGGCTCCTCGCGCAGTCCCTCAAGGACATTGGCGCAAAGACGTACCTCGATGGCGACGAGCGCCTCGGGCCTGCGGGCAAGAACAAGCTGACTGTCAGGATAAAGGAGGTGTTTGTTGAGAAGGCAATGCTGCCGGCAAGCAATAAGTTCTCGACGAGGAATAGAGAGATCATGCCGGCCGAGTGCAGAGAGCGCCATGTGACGTACCGCGGAAAGATGAGCGCGAGGCTCGAGTACAGGATCAATGGTGGAGACCCGGTCGAGTTTATCAGAGAGCTGGGGCAGATCCCGCTGATGCTGAAGGTATGTTTGAACTTTTTGGGGAGGGAACTATGCTGATTTTTGTAGTCAAATAAATGCCATCTCGAGAACAACTCGCCAGCGTTGCTGGTGGACCGCAAGGAGGAATCGGAGGAGCTGGGTGGATACTTTGTTGTCAACGGTATTGAGAAGCTCATCCGACTCTTGATTGTCAACAGACGCAACTTCCCAATGGCCATCATCCGACCTTCGTTTGAGGGACGTGGACCGACATATACCAAATTCGCGACACTCATCCGATCGGTCAGGCCTGACCAGACCTCGCAAACAAACGTTCTGCATTACCTCGATGATGGAAACGTCACCTTTAGGTTCTCGTGGAGGAAGAATGAGTTCTTGGTGCCGGTCATGATGGTTATGAAGGCATTGGTCGAGACAAACGATAGGGAGATTTTCGAGGATCTCGTGGGAGGGGCTGGTTCAAAGGGTGCCAACAACACCTTTCTGACTGACCGCGTCGAGCTGCTGCTTCGCACATACAAGGCGTACGGCCTGTACACGAAGTCGAAAACGAGGGCGTACTTGGGTGAGAAGTTCAGGATTGTGCTCCAGGTCCCGGATAACATGTCTGATTACGATGTTGGCACGGAATTCCTGCGCAAGATTGTGCTGCCGCATCTGGGTAATGTGGACGTCACGGAGGCACAAGACGCCGACAAGTTTCAGATGCTGCTATTTATGATCAGGAAGCTGTACTCGCTGGTCGCCGGCGACTGCTCTCTGGACAACCCCGATGCGGTTCAAAACCAGGAGATTCTTCTCGGAGGTTTCTTGTACGGCATGATCATCAAGGAGCGTCTGGATGACTGGCTCTCGACTGCCCTTCGTCTGGGACTTCGCGAGTATACGAGAAGGAACCCAGCAAACAACTTTGCGTCGCCCGAGTTCTTGAAGGATTTCCCAACAAAGATTTTCGGAAGGACAAACGAAGCCGTTGGACAGGCTTTGGAGTACTTTATGTCTACCGGAAACCTGATCAGTCCTACGGGTCTCGATTTGCAGCAGACGTCTGGCTTCACGGTCGTCGCCGAAAAGATCAACTTTTTGCGTTTCATCAGTCATTTCCGCATGGTTCACAGAGGTAGTTTCTTCGCACAGCTCAAGACTACAACCGTCCGCAAGCTGCTTCCAGAGAGTTGGGGATTCCTATGCCCTGTCCACACGCCCGATGGAAGTCCCTGCGGTCTTTTGAACCATCTTTCGCACAAGTGCAAGATTCTCACGCACGGCGTGGACGTTGCGGCTCTCCCATCCCTTGCCGTCGATCTTGGCGTGGTTGGATTCTCGTCTGCTTCCACGGATGAGAGTGTCGTTGTCATGCTGGATGGAAAGATTCTGGGTTGGTGTACGCCAAAGCAGTCCCTGCGAATTTCGGACACGCTGCGATTCTGGAAGGTCGAGGGAACACACAACGTTCCCGTCGAGCTGGAGATTGCCTACGTGCCAGCCTCGCACGGTGGACAGTACCCCGGTGTATACCTCTACTCTGGCCCATCGCGAATGGTCCGACCCGTCAAGTATCTGCCACTCGACAAGGAAGATTGGGTTGGTCCGCTGGAGCAGCCGTTCATGTCGATTGCGGTCACCGAGCAGGAGATTGAGTCTGGAGAGACTACGCACGTCGAGTTCGACCCCACCAACATCCTCTCCATCCTCGCCAACATGACTCCCTTTTCCGACTTCAACCAGTCCCCCAGAAACATGTACCAGTGTCAGATGGGTAAGCAAACCATGGGTACCCCAGGCACAGCTCTTCGCTACAGGACCGACAACAAGTCGTACCGTCTCCAGACCGGACAGACGCCGATTGTTCGTGCTCCTCTGCACAACGACTACGGATTCGACAACTTCCCCAACGGTTTCAACGCTGTTGTTGCCGTCATTTCGTATACCGGCTACGACATGGACGACGCCATGATTATCAACAAGTCCGCGCACGAGCGCGGCTTCGGTCATGGCACCATCTACAAGGTGAAGAAGTACGAGCTGGACGAGGGCCAAAAGTCGAGATCGGCTAAGAAGGTCAGCAAGCTGTTTGGTTTCGCACCGGGCGGACTTGTCAAGTCTGAGTGGAAGGCTCTGATTGATGAGGATGGTCTGCCGTTTGTTGGCCGCCTCGTCAAGGAGGGAGACCCAGTCTGCGCGTGGCACACCGTCACCACCGACGCGAACGGCAAGCTGGTCAACCGTGACGGCATCACGCACTTTGAAAAGTACAAGGAGGGCGAGACGACCTTTGTCGAGGAAGTTCGCGTAATTGGCAACGAGAACGGCAACGAGCCGGCCCAGATGATCTCGGTCAAGTTCCGCGTTCCTCGTTCGCCCACCATCGGTGACAAATTCTCGTCTCGTCACGGTCAAAAGGGTGTCTGCTCGCAAAAGTGGCCCGCCGGCGACATGCCGTTCTCCGAGTCTGGAATGCAACCTGATATCATTATCAACCCCCACGCCTTCCCGTCGCGTATGACGATTGGTATGTTTGTCGAGTCGCTCGCTGGCAAGGCCGGTGCGCTGCACGGATTCGCGCAGGATTCCACGCCGTTCCGCTTCGACGAGGAGAACACGGCTGGCAATTATTTCGGCCACCAGCTGATGAAGGCGGGCTACAACTACCACGGCAACGAGCCGATGTACTCTGGCATCACTGGAGAGGAGCTCCACGCTGATATCTACGTTGGTCTCGTCTACTACCAGCGTCTGCGTCACATGGTGAACGACAAGTTCCAAGTGCGTACCACTGGTCCAATCACTGCCCTGACGGGCCAGCCGATCAAGGGTCGTAAGAAGGGAGGTGGTATTCGTGTCGGTGAGATGGAGCGTGATTCGCTGCTTGCTCACGGAACCGCGTTCTTGCTGCAGGATCGTCTGCTGAACTGCTCCGATTACGCTCGCTCGTGGGTGTGCAAGGGCTGCGGCACGTTTCTGTCGGTGCAGCCTACAGTGAGTGCCTTTGCGCCAAGGAAGAAGGGCACGGGGGTCGTGAGGTGTAGGAGGTGTGCCGTCAAGGTGGATGGGTTTGTGGCGGATGGAGAGGTGTGGGAGGACGGAGAGGGACAGAGGTGGGTGGGTGGTGAGGAGACGACCGTTGTCGCTGTGCCGGGTGTGTTGAAGTACTTGGATGTTGAGTTGGCCGCGATGGGCATTAAGTTGCAGTATAATATTGAGCCGTGATGAGTTTTTGGGGCGTTGGGGTATATAGGAAAGAAATGTTAAATGTTTGCACATGAAATTCTTGTCATGCACAAAAATGAATCCGTCTATAAATATGCAAAGCAGCAGCTGGTTCTATGGTATCATCTAGTCGTTCCGTCACCAATCAAACTCGTCACTTTCCTCAGCAACCTCTGGTGCCTCTTCTTCAAGCTCTTCGTTCACCAACGTTCCCCACGCGGCACTCTTTTCCATGACGCCCCTCGCTTCGTCTCTTCCTACCCCCAAATCATCCATTACAAGTAAAATTCCGACTTCCAGTACCAACACAGACGTAACATACACCGCCACACCCCTCGCACTGACCACTACATCTCGCACGGCTGCCTCTCTAAGCTCGTTAGACAACACGTCGAGAATCTCGTCCTGCATCACGCGGGCACCGCGAGGGCCATAGTATCCTGGCACCCTCACCCTCGAGCTCTCTTCCGACATGATGCTCTGCATGAGCGTGCGGTTGCGACCGGCTGCGATGTCATCCGCGAGGCGGTCTCTGTAGGGTGATGGCTCTGCCGAGTCGGGATCCTTGAGAAGGGCGCGTATGAAGGGGAGATGGGCACGAACACGCGAGGGAAGCTTGGGCCAGGCGATGGATGGGTAGTTTTCTGAAGACGCTGCAGTGTGTCGGCGGTGGTGGCTGCAGAAGCGGGACTGGACTTGGATGCGCATGGAAAAGGGATCGACGGAGGGGAATGAGGCAGCAAAGTCGAGGAGGAGGGGGAGTGGGACAGAGGTGCCGCACATGGGGCATTTTGTCTCGTCTGGGTCTGTAGGGGGTGAGGACGGTTCACTGGCATGTACTCGAACTGGTGACTCGCGTGGTTGAGAGGATAAATATATTTGTTCGTCGGAGTCAGAGGCGGGGTTTATTGGGCCTCCGTAGGTGTTGAAGACCGGCTTCTCGCGAGCCCCGTAGTCTTTGAAGGTTGGCTTGGGGGGGTTGACGGTGGTGGAAGGGGCGTATGTTTTGAAGACGGGCTTCTTCACTGGTGATGGAGGCCGCACGGTAGGTTTTGGCTTCTTTCCAGCCCCATAGTCGTTGAATGCCGGCTTTTTCTGAGGAGGGCTTGGGGCGATGGGAGCGTACGATTTGAATTTAGGTTTCTCTGGTACAGAGGGCGTCTTCTTGGAGTTGCTCTTGTTTGGCAGCAGCCTCGAACTCCGTGATCGTTCCGTCGAACTGTAGCCACGGGGCCGCTCAGTCTTTCGTGGGGCACCCCGGAATGCCGTGCCTTTGTACGAGCCTGCGACGTACGCTGGTTCGGCATCGTCGTCTGTTTTTCTGGTGTTTTCGGATCTGAACCTTCCCCGGTCGAATTGCGACTTTATGTTTCCATTGTTGGAGTCTTCAGAGTCAGAAGCATCGGCTGGTTTTCGCTTTTTCGCGTCGTTGCCCGCGCTGGCTTGTCTTGCTGTAGACTTCCCCCCTACTGTCTTCAGGAGAGGGGCAACTCTGTTATCCGGGTAGAGGCCAACGCGTCTTCGATCTTCTTTCGTAGACATTTGCCCATACGCGTGTTGCACCTCGAAAGTTTTGGTGGGATGGAACAGAGGTGGCATGCATCCTGCAGGGTTGACGTCGACCTGGATATATGTTTACCCGAGAGTGGTTGACAGAATTTATCAAATATGCCTTTCTTGCCCACTCATCATCAATTGCGCCGAGCTCAAGGTTAGCTACGAATGGTAGGTTGATGAAGTAAAGGACACATTTATTCTCAAATATTTAGTGGGACAAAATATTTATGACGCCAAAAATTATTTTTCGTTGATGAATATTTACGGTGGTAGAAAATAAGGGATTACTCCATCTTGCTAAAGTCGACAATTCTCTCCCACAGCTTTTCATCCAAAGTCCCCTGAAGCCAAAACCCATCCTTACTGACCCATGTGAGAACGGCATCAGCAACAGACGCCCCAAGCATCCCAACCAATGGACATGCCAAAATGGTGATTTGTACAAACTCGGGACTGACCTTGCTCCCGCTTGGAGCCACAAATTCGAGGTCGTACATTGGTAGGTTGGTCCAGGAACTCAGAGTGACGTTTGGCTCGATCGAACCCCAATCCTTGAATCCGAGGGGAGTGCTTCTTACGTTGTCGTGCTTCCGGATGATCTGTCGAACTGGCTCTGGCCGGCGGACGTCTGAGATGACCGAGCGGAAGTGTTTTGCAGATGCTATGACTGGAGAGCGCTCCGAGAGCTCTGTTGCTTCAACGTCTGGTGATATTACGAGAATCCAGGGATTATGGAAGTCGGAGTCCTCCTTGAGCTGCCTGGCAATGTTGAGCGTGAAACTGAATTGTGGCGGCCCTGCCGCTTTTTTCTGGGCGAGTGTTGGAATCTCTGGCATGGTAGCCTGTTGGTTAGTAGGGCCAATTGAGATGGCGGTTGACTTACCACGTATATCCATGCCATGAGAAGGTCGTGTCGAGTGACGCGAATCCCCTCCGTCTCTGCTTCTTTTGCTAGCTTGTCGATGACGAAGTTGGGAATCATCGCCGTCTTGACAACTCTGTTTGGCCCCTTTCGCTGGTTTCTCCACTGCGTCCAAGCAGCACCGACCAGAGCTCCCCATCCATGGGCAAAGTAGCCATCGCATCTTTCTGCTGATGGTTCGAGAGGTGCATTGGGGTTGTGGGTGTCTTCGTCGGCTAGGTCCAACGGAACTCGCGGTTTCATTGATCTGATGGTTCCGCCGGACAAGAGTCTGCAGTAGGCCTCCACAATGCGGTAGAGGCCTGTTTGTTAGATTGGTCGCATCGGGATTGGAGCAGGCTTACCACTCGCATCACAGAATGTATGCTGGATCACGAATTTTATTAAACATGCGTCTTTGAGAGAGGCGACACTGATGCTGAGGGCGCGGGGGTAGAGTTGTTCTTTCAGGGTTGTGTCGAATGTTAGTAGTTTGTCCAGCAACGTCGAATCGACAACACGGGGGGCGTCTTTGAGATACGGGAGCGCTTCATTGAGGGTTGAATCGACCGTTCTTGCATTCCACATTCCCTCTAATTCTGGGTCTTTGCTAGGAGAGAAGCCATATCTCTGTCGTTGTTAGATGGGTTTGTTTTTGGCATTGGCACATACAGTCAGATACATCCGCTCACTCAGAGCAGGCCATGTTTTAACCAGGTTTAATGCCGTCGATTTCAAGATCTCAACGTCAAAGGCTTGTCGGAGAACAAACGAGAGCTCGAGATTGGCGAACCGCGCAACGCCAAGATCGAGGTTATGAAGCTGCGTTCCAACCATTTTGGAATTTTCGAAATCCTCAACCGAGGGAGGAATAGGAGGAAGCATTTGGGGAGAGATGAGGGTTTGTTTTTGCTACGAGGGGGTTTGGGGAGGATATACGTTTTTTGATTTCGGGGTCTTGATTTTATGGTTATCACACTAGTTTATGCATATGCAACAAACTGTATCTGGAGGCAACCCCACATCTCAGCTCATGCTCTGCGCAGATCTTGAACTTTTGATATTGTCGGTGTAACGCCAGCGAATTAATTGTGCTACGAAAGGTAGAGATGGATACACTTTATTTCTTCAGCAGCGTTTATACAGTCCGCATGTATTTTAGAGGTGGATGCACGGCTCTCTTTTAGCAGCATCTATTTCTCAGGTGGATACACAACAATCCTATCCAAATCAGCCCCCTTGGTGTCGAACCCGTTCCATAGCCCGCCGACTGTGATTTTGTTGTTCCTCCCTTTGGGGAGGGTCAGCTGGAGAGGAGTGGACAGGATAATTCCTTTGTGGGTATCTCTTTGGTAGAGAGTTTGCACGTTCTTGGTATCGCCATTCACGACGACACTGCTGATGCGACGAAGCTGCCATGCGCCTCCAATGCGGTCGGGAGATCCAGCAGCTGCGAGTGTTAGTTGTGAATGAAGGGGGAGTAGGAGGGGCTTAGTTGTGAATGAAAGGGGACTTACGTTGGTCGCCGAATCCCATATCGTCGGTGTCTGAATTGTTAGCGGAGTAGATGAATGCTCGGAGGAGGGCATACTTTGATAATAAAAGGAAACCCATTGCGGCTTTCCTGTTCCTTCAATCCCTTCAAACGTGACTGTGCTGTCGTTTCCGGAGATGCCTGCGAGGATGACATTGTCGCTTGCAAAGTTCTGAAAATTAGAATGGGTTGGATGGGGATGGCTGGCAGACTCACCGCTTCCTGCTTGAAGGCGTTGCCGGCCGTTTTGGCGTGGATTCCACGATACTCTTTTCCCTTGACTGGCTTGTATTCTCCGGATTTGCTGTGGCGGTCAGAAGAGTTGACTAGGGGAGTGGGGAACGTACACATCAAGGTCGTAGACATCATGCCAAACAACCTCGAGCGTCTTCTTTTTGTCGTTGATGTCCATTGGCAGCCAGATGTATCGGCTTTCCCACAGGGAGTTGGAGTCCCACTGCTTGGTTAGCGCGAGAATACGAGACGTGTGAGAGTCTTACCTGGTCGCCGAGATACAGATACGTGGTTGCCTTCTTTCCCTTGATTTTTAGAGAGAATCCGGACTGCGAGTTGTACGTGCGGGTGTTCAGGGGAGCGACAGTGAACGGCTGAGACCATGGCCCGGAAAGGGAGTCTGCTCGGAAGGCAACGACGTCTGCGGAGGTTAGACCAGCATCCCGGGATTTAAACTGGGGAACATACTGTTTGGACGGTAGCCAGTCTTGTGGCTCATCAACGCGTAGTAGCTGTTGTCCGTCTGGATGATGGTTGGTGCCTCGAGATCGAATTTGTCACTGAGACGTTAGACAGTTTTGGGAGGAAGGCGGGAGACTTACAAACGATGCACAACCTCCTCGAGGCCAGTGAGAGTCTCATTGAAGCGAGCAATGTAAACATCACGCCCTTCCTTGCGATCTCCGTTGGAGTAGAGGGAGTAGGAGCGGCCGTCTTTGTAATCAGTGAAGATGCCAAAGTCTTGAGACCAGTTTCCGAGGGGGGCGGTTGCATCGACGAACGAGTATGGTCCGCCAATGGTGTCCGAGGTGGCCAATCCTTGGAGGAGGAGGCCGTACGTGGAATTGTCGGCGTGCCACCACATCTGGAGGGTTAGCGGGTTGGATGGGAGGGGGGAGGGTGCTCACCTCATATTTGTCAAGTTCCTCGCTGTAGACGACCTTTGGCCGCTGGATGATGTTCTCCGGCGAAATGAAGGGGTGATCGGGGATCGGCTGGAGGGCTAGACCGTGGTGCGTCCATGTTGCGAGGTCATCAGAGCTGTAGACGGAGACGCCGCCGCCCTCAACCTGGTCCTCGGGCTTGTATTCACCGAACCACCAGAACTTGCCATCTTTGTCGACCGTGACACCGCCTGCATGGGCATTGATGAGGTTTCCGTCAGTGTCGTGCCATCTGCCGCCGGGCACGATGTACTTGGCTTGCGCGAGACCGAAGAGGAGGAAGGAGAGCCGCATGTTGGTTGGTTGGCCACTTGGGGTGTTGTTGAGCCATGTTATATATATTGAGCCGGTTGGATCTACCCCGAATCCCGAATTGAGTGTTTATCCACATGGCGTTTGCGGGGTTGAAGGCTTGGATCGGCGGGGAAATGACGCCAAGATGTTGTTTAATTTTCCGTCGAGATATGGTGGATGACTGTCGGCGGAGTTAGAGCTGTGCCGACGGCTCATCCCTGTTTGATTCCCACATCACTATGACTATGCGATGATGCTATATGCATCACGATTTTTGTTTTCATCGCCCATGCTGCCTTCCACAATTGTTGTCATAAGAACCGCTTTGTATTTACTTTGTTTTTGTGATTCTACTCTTTTATTAAAAGCTACCCTCCTCTAGCCAACGGACGGATTTATCACAACGCTTTTGCTCATAGTCGCTGATTTTGTTTTTCTGCTTGACTGATATTTAAGCTGCCTCATCACTTCCACAGTCGCTATGCCTTTTATTCGTAAACGAGAAGCGTAGTCGAAGTCAGAAGGGGTTTGTGCATAGTCGATTTCCTTATATTCTGTCAGAATCTAACACGTCCTACATGGTACTTGTTTAGAGCTTGACTTTTCTTGTGTATTCTGTTAGAATCTAGACTAGCATTAAGGTCTTTAAGGACTTTGTTAGGGTCTAACTGCTGTCATTAAGAACAGTATAGTGGGCGTAACTACTATAATGCGACAGATGTTACTTACAAAGCGAGATATCCTAGCACCACTCTATCCCCAACTATGCTACTTAGGGAAAGCCTTCTATATACCCCGCGGCTAAATGTGTCACCTATTAAGCAAAGTTTGTAGAGGTAGGGTGCATTAGTAATAGTGGGGCAGGAACTATTAAATGACTCGAAATACCCCGCCTTATATATCTTCTTAATCCCTCAACTATTTCAACCTCGAAGCACTCCGTTAGGATGGCACCAATAAATGTAGGAATAGTAGGCTACGGCTCATCGGCCAAGATTTATAATCTTCCTTTCATCACCCCGAACCCAGACCTCAACGTCTACGCATTCCTACAGCGAGCTGCCGCACCTGACCCTAAAACAGCGACACCTGGTTCGCACTGCACAGTTGACTTTCTGAATGCAAAGCACTATCAGTCTGCTGATGACTTTTTTGCCGATTCAAACATCGAGCTTGTTATAGTCTGTAGCCATCCCGATACACATGCGCAATTCGCTGAGAAGGCTTTGCGTGCTGGAAAACACGGTTCGTCTCTTTACTTGTAATGAAAGTAACTCTACACTTTGAATATAGCTAACAGATAAAGTTGTTGTTGAAAAACCTTTTACGACGACAACAGCTGAGGCTGATCGTGTAATTGCCATTGCAAAGGAATCGGGCAAGATCCTCACGTGTTACCAGAGTCTGTAGCCTAGCCACGTATAACATAGGATTATGGACTCAAGGCTAATTAAAGACAGACAGAAGATACGATTCTGATTTCTTAACCCTACGCCATCTAGTTAACGAAAATGCGTTTGGAACAGTTACGGAATTTGAAAATCACTATGATGTCAATATGCCAGTCTGGATGGCTCGAAACAAGACAATCGAGTACACTCCAGGAGAAGGGATGACGTTTGCATTAGGTGCCCATTCAATTGACCAAGCTCTTCTGCTCTTTGGCAAGCCTGCGTCTGTCACTGCCTTTTTTCGGAGTGTCAGGGGCGTCGAAAGCGAGATCGATGATACTTTTACCATCATTTTGCAGTATAGTGGCGAAAAGAAAAATTTACTTGTCACTATCAAGACAGCGATCGCGACCCCGATGCAGCACCAACTTAAGACGTTTGTGAGAGGAACTAAGGGGTCATTTATCAAGGTTAGTATATCGGGACTTTACAGTTGACGGCTAACTAATATCCGCAGTTTGGCACGGATGTCCAAGAGGAGCAAATATTTGCTGGAGAGATTGCTACAAACAAAGGCTTCGGGGTAGAGCCTACTAGCACGCACGGGTTACTCACGACATTGAAGGAAGTCGATAAGTCCCAAACTTATCAAGAAGAAAGTAAAATGTATCACGGTAAATTCCCAAGCATTAAGGGCAACTATGTCGGGTACTATAAAGATCTTGTGGCGGCTATCCGAGGGAAAAGGGAGCTCGCAGTGAACCCGCAGGATAGTAGAGAGGCAATCAGGGTTATTGAGTTAGCTAGGGAAAGTCACAAGACGGGTACTACAATTCAGTGGAGTTGAGTGAGAATTACTTGAGCTATATAGGTTACCCTTTTGTAGCTTGCTTCATAGAAACTTGGAATTGAAATGCCGAGTCGGCCTCGATACCGACATCCCCTAAGGCATAAGATCGCGAAAACATGGAATCGGCGAATGAATTGGAAGATCTTCCTCCTCTATGCGACGTGGTTAGATCGCGAAAACATGGAATTGCCATGACGATGACGATGACGAAGATCCGAATGAGGACGACAGCAATCCCAACTACAGATACTAAGTGCTTCTAGCTTCTTGTTTCTTATAGCCACTTTTTTTTCTCCTTTTTTTTATTTCTCATGTCTCCTTATATCTCATGTCCGCGAAGTCTGTTTCTCTTGTCTCCGCGAGGTTCGAGCTCTCTTATTTCTCTTGTCTCCACGAGATTTATGCTCTCATGTTTCTCCTGTTCCCGCGAGGTCCGTGTTCTCTTGTTTCTCTCTTGTTTCCTCTCCTTTTTCTACAAAATTCACTTGCTATAGTAAATAAAATTGATTCTCTATATTATGTCTCTTGTAATTTAGGGAGTAATAGCTAGAAAAATATTAGAGACTGTCGCTGGCATTTCATGGCGAGCTACGACTATTTAAAGATGTTAAAGAAATCTAATTCCTCTAGAAACGGTAATTCTAGCGTCTTAAGCTTAGTATCCACCTCTAGATAGGGAGGGTCCGCGTATCCACTAATCTACCAGATAGACCCTCCTCTCACCATCCGATGGACCTAATAAACCCTCATTAGTTATCCACGGACTTATATTTAGTGACGAAGGAGATGATACTGCAGCTGTTCCCTAGGTTGGGTACGAGACCAACGTTGCGATTGTTGCGGAATTATCAGTAGAGGTCGTTGATTTCGCTCGTCGACTATACAGATGGAGTCTTACATAAAAAACCAAAACAGGAACGCGGACGTAAGGTTGCTAGGGACCAAGTTATGTCTCGAAATCGGAGGATTAGACGAAATATAAGCAACAAGCCAACTCCCGAACTATGTGCACCTGCTGCACTACCACAGAATGTGTACGCGAGTTTCAAGAGACGGTTTCCATTGTGAATGTACCATCCCCAATTACCCCCTACGCACATCTGAACGATTGATGAGTTTGGGATCCTCAGAAAATAAACTAAATCCATATCCCTTTACCCCAGGCGGCTACGTTTGTCTGCCTCCGGATCTTGCGCGTGCCGTCAGGTAGGATCTCAAAATACTCGTTCAAGCCCGGCATATACCCAATCTCCTTCTGCTTCTCCTTGGCGATCCTCTCTGCTTCCTTCTCCACTGCTGTCGGTGGTCGTGTTGGCAGTGGTGCCTTGCGTCTACGCGCCCCCTCAACAGCGTGGTAGAAGCCCAGATCGTCCTTTATCTGGCGGACTTGATCGGAAGAGAGCGAGAGCTGCTGCTGCTGCCTGGGGTTCGAGCTGGATGATTCTGGGGAGGAGTAAGGAGGTGCGGCGAGAGTGAACTTAGGGAGATCATCCCGGATGCGCTCGCATGTCCAGCAGCGACACTGCAGGGCTAACAAGTCGGGATCTGCGTTTTCAAGAGAGGAGTTTGCGTTCTTAGGTGACTTGGAATCACTCGCTGGTTGACCGTTTACAACCTCCTTAATGAAGGCTTCGTATTGCAACGGATACAATCGGTGCGTCCGCCAGAGCAGACTCAGACCAAAGGACGGGTGGCTCGTACCGCCCTCGTTGCCCCGGGCTGACCCGCTCAGTTGAAAGTCCAGGTACTCGACACTTGCCCGAACCAATGTTCCCGGGAGGGCAGGCGAGCGGATCCATAGCAGCTCGTGCGACGCGTCAATGAAGGATTCATGCTTCTTGACCTCGGCAAAGAGATTCGCCTCGAATGAGAGCTTGCGGTCATCGGTGTACGCGGGGGGGCTCTCGAGGTACATGATGATATCAGAAGACTGTCCTGACAGGTTGGAGAATAGGTTTTGGGCGGCACGAGGCAGAGTGAACTGCATCTTGTCCATGTCGATGACGTCGCGTATAGCAGGCCAGGGGAAGCAGAGCTTTCGCAGCTGCGGGATGTCTTGCTCGTGGTTCCGGCAGGCGTCATCGTAGACGTCCGAGTTCAACGCGAAGGCGTACCACACGAGCAGCACGTCCAGTGGTGGGAGGTAGTCCTTGGCTAGCTGGACCGCCACCTCTTTACTCCCGTGGTGCGAGTACACGGAAGCATGGTTCATGATGCTGCCAATGTTGGACCACCACCCCGCGAAGCGCGTGACAGCCAACTTGATGAGCAGATCCCATCTCTGAGACTCTGGGAGCCGCGCCGACCTGGGCTGGGGAGTTTGGTCGTATGTTGGCGGCTGCAGGACCTCGACGTTGAGCGCGTTGGCGCTGAGCCTTAGGTTCTGGAAGCACTCGAGCAGGGCCAGATGCACGGCCGCGTGGCTGGTCTGGGGGTAGACCAAAATGGATTCGACATTGCCGACCTGGGGCTCGCTGGGGATGAAGACGTTGGCAAATACCTTAGGGTCGGGAATGACGGTCTGCTTGCCCCCTGGCTTAGGAGCCGAGTAGGATGACGGAAGCTTCCAGGAATGTGGATCCGCATCGGCCTGGCTCGAACCACGGAGACGGCTGAAAAGCGGCATTGAATCGCTCGCGGGCGAGCTTCGGCTGCTAGTGAGTGGGTAAATTTTGAACTAAAGGTTTTCAAGTCCATAGAAGGACGATGCGGGCCTATAGCTCTAGTAATTAAATCAACCTGTGATGGCTGACACAAAATGCAAAGCAAGCAGATGGGGATATCGACAGGCAAAAGCGGGCAACATTTTGGATGGTTGTTATGGCAGGCAGCAGGCAGTAGGCAGCAGCCTAGTTTGTAGGCGGCTTTTCGTAACGAGGCTAGAACAGGCTAATTGTGGTCGGAAGCGAAATGCGTCTACGACTACTAAAAATGATAGGAACATTCATAATAAAGTGTCTGCAGGCGACTATTAGAACGACAACGATGTTTGGCACCTTGATCTCTGCGCTGAGATCCTTTTTGACGTTGACGTTGACCAAATTCAAATTGGTGTATTCAATAAAAGTCATCTAATATCTAGTCCCCATTCTAAAAATATATCCGACACTTAAGCTAAAGCACGAATCTAACCTAACATACATAATTGTACGCTCTCTTCCACACGGGCCACGACCGCTTCTCCATCATCTCTTCCTCGATCAGCTCAGCAGTATCGTGCTCACGACGACCAGTAACCAAGTCCATATTTTGCGAGCGCATGAAGGGTGTCTTAAAGTAGAACTTATAAGGGAAGTAGCATAGCAACACAACGGGTGCCGCAAGATATGCTAAGAAGAAGCTCTCGGCTATCTCAGTGGAGCTCAGGCTCCCATAGCCAATAGGCCAGATGGCAGTCCAGAATTGAGCAACGAGCACAAGGCAGTTGAGGATAAAGCCGACCCAGGAGCCATAGACGCCGACTTGGGAGCGGAATGCGAGCTCGTCGAGGGAATGGCCTTGCTTCTTCCACCCGGCGCGGAAGCGAATGTGAGCTAGGCAAATGGAACCCCATGTAAAGATGGACGAGAGCCCAGCGAGGGAGTATAGCCAGTTGAGAGCGGTGCTGGAGGTTTTCGGTCCACCAGCGACGACGTAACCGAGGAGACCGATAACCGATGCAATCCCAATGGAGACTATTGGGCGTCCTTTTCGGTCAACGTATGCCAGGATGCGTGGCGCTTGGTTTTGCTCTGCGAGAGCGGCCAGGGTACGGGATGAGCCATACACGGCAGAATTACCGACGGACAGAACGGAAATGAGTACTACAACGTTCATGATCGATGGCAGAACGGAGATTGAGGCGTTTTCGATGGCGATGACGAAAGGTGAGGCCTTGGCATCGGTAGAACCAGCGCCGAGGAGTCTAGAGTCTCCGTATGGAACCAAGAGGGACACGATGGTCAATGAGACCATGTAGAAGAGTAAGATACGCCAAAACACCTGCTTGATAGCGGTTGGGAGGGTCTTGCGCGGGTTGTCAGATTCAGCAGCGGCCAGACCAACAAGCTCAGTACCAGCGAAGGAGAAGGCAGCTGTGACAAAGACGCTGCAAAGGCCCTTGAATCCATTGTTGAAAGGACCAGAAACGATTGATCCGGGTGCGGCGTCGGGGTTCTGGATATATCCTTGGTAGTCTGGTAGGACGCTGTTGGGCTTCCAGTACCTGTCGCCAATATAGCCACCAACGGGGCCACCACCGCAGTTGAGGACTATACCCAATAGGATGAAGCCAATAACAGCGATGACCTTGATAATCGAGAAGACGAATTCAGCCTCGCCGTATCCTCGCACGCCGAATAAGTTTATGGAAACGATCAATACGAAGAATATGGTGACCCATGCGGCAGAGTTGGTATCGGCAGCTCCTGGCCAAAAAGAGACAGTAATGGACGCGGCGACAATTTCGAGCGGAAGAACGATCAACCACAGCACGGCATAGTTCCATCCCATAGCGAAACCCCAAGCAGGATCAATGAACCGTGTGGAATACGCAGCGAAAGATCCGGCTACGGGGAAAAGAACGGCCATCTCGCCGAGTGCCTGAACGGTGCAGAACAACATTATGCCAATGATTCCGTATGCAAGGATCAGAGATGCGGGACCACCCCTGGAAAGAGCAGCGCCAGATGTAACAAAAAGACCAGTACCTAGGGACAGTTAGCGACGCCTCTTTCTCTAATCAATTCAGGTAGAACTTGCCGATTGAGCCACCGATGGCAATCATTTGCAGATGTCTGCCCTTGAGCTTACGAGCGAGGCCAGAGTTGGCAGTGCGCTGCGCGGCACCCTCATGATCGAAACCGCCGTCCTCGGCCTTGTAGGTACGGGCTCCGATGGAGGCGTTGGGGTCGCGTTTAAAACTGTCGACGAAGCGATTCATCATAGGACCCTTTTGTTGGTCTTCAATGTGGAGGGTTGTGGGTTGGCCGCCGCTGTTCACGCTCATGGGGGATGGTGCACCATAACCACCATCCTTCTCAGGATCGTCGTTGAAAGGTTTTGAAGACATTGTGTCTTGTCGTATTCTCCGGGTGTTCGATATCCAACCTCGGAGTGTGCGGAGGGGATTAGTTTATAATAAGATGGTCATTCAAGCATAGCAATCTGGGGGGAGGATGATCCACGGCATGACAGGGAACAAGGGAGGGGAAGGAGCAAACCCCTGACGGTTTGTACAGTGCAGCAACAACCCGACTTGCCCAAATAGGCAGGCCGTTAGTACGGGAACGTTCGGCGTGGGCAACGGTGCATGGAGTGGCTGGCGTAGATGGCTTCTAGCGTGGCACCAGCCGTCTGCACCTGTCATGCCTGTGTTTACTAGTACTAAAATGGGTCTGGACCTTAACCTCCCCTTAACTTCTAGATGCTCCGAGGATATCCGGGTGGATGCTGGTAGGTGGTAGTAGGCCTGTATGTAACATTTAGCTTCTGCTTTTCCCCATACCCCGCGTATTAGGCCTCTCTATACCCACACATATCTCTCACCATGCCACTACCCCACAATGACACACACGAGGCCTGTACACACGCACGAACATCCCCCCCTTACATAGACTCTCTGAGTGGCTCTCCCTATACTACCATGGTAGAAAGAAGGTGGCCTTCGCTCAATGGCCAACTTCTGGTCGACTGGCCGTTCAGTGGGGTTTGGTGGGGTACTGGTTCCAGGCTGTGCAAAGTTGTCGCCTTGGCGCCGTACCCTCAACGCTATGGCCTCAGCAGATTCCGGAAGGAGCCAAGTATCAGCCAAGTGATTCTCGGTCTAATGGCAGAAGGAGCCAAGTGATTCTCATTTTATTGCTCACATCGTCACTTGTCGCTTTTAGAATCAGCCAAGTGTTTGTCATTTGCAAGCGCTTACATATGTTAATTATTTGAGATGTTCATGCTATGCCTACTGTCCCTCATCTTGCTTGCCCTGTCACCCCTACTATGCCTGTAGTTCTTCCTGCTTATGTGCTCTATGTGTCGTTCTTGTTTACGGATGACAAATTTCACAAGTTACAACATCACGGGAGCATAAAAGGGAACGGTTTCATTGAGAATCTATTATGCCCGAAGGCAGATCCTATCTCACGGGAACCATCTCGTAGAAGCCATCTCACGGAAACCACGCGGGAACCATCAACCATCCCATAGAAACAATCTTGCAGATACCATCTCACGGAACCATCTCGTAGAAACCATGTCGCAGAAACCATCTCGCGGAAAAACAAAAACAAACAAAAACAATCGTAGGCTAGAATGCCGCGGGGGAGAATCCTGCAGCGGGGGAGAAACCATATGCGGTTGACATAGGAACTCTAAAAATCCACGGGTGTAGGTGGATGCCGTAGGCGGTGCGCCGCAGGGTAGCAAGCGCTCATTCTAGCGGTGTCCTGCGGGCTTCAAGGGTCTCGAACAATGTGCCTACTGCGCTTAAAACGGCATTTCGCATCTCAGTAAGTCGGTCTCTACCAACGTTATAGTGGCGGGTTTGGAGGGCATGCTCGCCGGCCTCGTGTATAGTATCTACCGTGCGCTCGAGCGCGCTCCTGAAATCCGCGTCGTATTCTGCATTCGCGGAATCGGTATCACGGATGGCTTGGGGTTCGCCGCCCGCGGGGTTGGAGACGCTATCCTCGCGGGTGCCATTGCTCCCTAAGTCCATCTGGAAGCCTTCACTACAATTCGGAGAGCGCGAAACGTATGGCGCGAAAAGGGAGGGCGACGGCGAGGTTGCGGTGTATGGGTGGTTCAAAAAGTATTGCATCGCGTTGATAGAACTAGCGGCGCCTACACTCATGCCCGTCATCGATGTGTTAGAGCCGGGTCGCTCGTTGTTAGTTGGCGGAACAAGAGTGTTGCTTGCCGCGGGGCCATGTTCATCTTCAACCTTGACCTCCGCAGGGCCGTATCTCTCGTCAATTAAGGCAGATGCCTCGTTAAATGGGGTGCTCCGCGTAGGTGGCGTGAAAGATGCCGCGGGCTCGTACTCCCGGGCGCCAAAGGTCGGCATTGACACTGTGCGGCCATGACCGGACCACCCTTCGGGGGCGGGGAATCTATTGATTCCGCGGCGGCGCTCGGGGCTTGGTGTTACGCTGTAGTAATCGTCGTCGTCATGCTTAACCTCGGGAGAGCGGCCCCTTTGCGGGAGCGAGAAGTGCTCAAAGCCTCCCGCGAAGCGCCCGGTCGTTGGCAGGGAGGTCGAGAATGTTTCCGCGGGGGTTGGTAGGACGTTAGAGACTGACCTTGTCATGTGAGGTGCAGCCGCGGAACTCTCTGAGGGCGACAGACTCTCTTCGCGGGACGATGTGATAGAGATTGGTCGTCCTGGAGATTGTCCAAGAGTAGGCGACGGAAGCTCTTCGCGGTGGGACATAGGGAGGGGTTGTCTTGGAGACTGCAGCGGCATACGCTCCTCGCGGGGGGGCGACGTGGAGATCGGTCTCGGAGACTGCAGCGGCATACGCTCCTCGGGGGGGGGCGACGAAGAGATTGGTCCGGGAGACTGCAGCGACATACGCTCCTCGCGGGGGGACGCAGGTCTTAGAGACCACGTAAAGAAATTTTCGGAGGGCGACGTAGAGATCGATCGTCTCGGAGACTGCGGTGCCGCGGGCAGTGCCATCTCGGGATCTGGCAATTCGAGAACAGGCGCAGCGGGCAAGAAAAAGTCGTCGGGGACGCCAAAGTATGGTCCCGCAGCTGGCGGCGTTGTGCTGCCGATTTCTCCAGGATTCGGGGATGTCACGGAAAACAACAGGGCGTGGTTGCTGCCGATGACTAGAGGGGTGAACGCTGCGAAGTCCCCGTTGAATGATCTCTGGATCCAATCTTGGAATTCCGCGTCTTCGACCAGGGTCTCGAGGGGCGGGCCGACCTCCAAGTCGAGGGTCCAGCTGCCGCGGAGAACGTGGCCGCTCAAACTAGTGTATTTGCCTTGGTATACGAAGGCATGGCCTTGGCCAATGGCAAGGCCGGTCGTTCGGAGGCGCATCGATTTGGCCGTGAATGAGATAGGGGCCAACTCCGCGGCGAGGGCCTTGCGGCCTATGATTATGGAGCAGTATGCGTAGATCTTGCCGAGGAAACAGTCGGAGATTCGGTGGGGGACTGCTATAATGGGGCACTGGAAGGGGTCGAAGGGGGGTGGATCTTCGAGTACGAGGGAGTTGATCTGGTTGATGCGGTATCGACTGGACATAGTGGCGAGGGCTGGAATTAAGGTTAGTGAGGTTGTGGTTTTCGCGGGAGAGGAGGGCATACCACGGTTCCGCGGGAGGTGTACTTGTCGAGGGGAACAGTCACGGAATTGTAGTTCTGAGATCGGGGTTTCCGCGGGAGGTATGCCTGTCTTGAGGTTGAGGTGGTTGAGGTCGGGAACGATCACAGAATTCTGAGATCGAAGTCAGAGAGGTCGAGGTTTCCGCGGGGGTGCTCACCTTTCGAGATTGAGGTTGAGGTCGGGAAAATCACAGAATTCTAAGATCGAAGTTAGAGAGGTTGAGGTTTCCGCGGGAGGAGGTATGCTTGCCTTCACGGGGATTTCAGATGATTGTAACGTTAAGGGGGTTGAGATTTCCCGCGGGGGAGGTGTGCTTGCCCTTACGGAGATTTCGATTGTAAGGGTTAAGATCACGGAATCACGCTGAAATCAAGGTCGGCGAGGTCGATGCAGATTCCGCGGGAGGTGTTCTTGCCTTTGGGTTTCCGCGAGAAGGTGTGCTTGAAGGGTTTGAGATCGGGCTTCGGAGTGTAAAGGTTGTGGGGTTGACAGGCGAGATCGAAGAGTCAACAACAATAGCAAGCGAAACAATTCACTAGTACGTACTGCTATCCCATTGTTATATGGTGAAAATACGGGGATTCTTGTCTCGCGGGGATTCACATTTCATAGAGCATGTAGAGAATCAATTTCATTTGCTATAGCAACTTTGCAGAAAGGGAGAGGAAACAAGAGAACAACTTTGTAGGAAAAGGAGAGGAAACAAGAGAATATAGACCTCGCGGGATCAGGAGAAACAAGTGAGCACGAAGCTCGCGGAGACAAGAGAAATAACAGCACAAACCTCGCAGAGACAAGAGAAGCAAACTACGCAGACATGAGATATAAGGAGACATGAGAAATGAAAAAAAAAAGGAAACAAGAAAACAGAAAGCAAGAAACACTTAGTATCTGTAGTTGGGATTGCTGTCGTCTTCAATGGGATCTTCGTCGTCGTCATCGTCATGGTTTCCGCGGGATCTTGGGTTAGGTCTGCCACGGACGGGGCTTGAGGACGTGTCGATGTCGCTGGAGTAATTAGCGACTGGCTGCGCGGGAGAGTTCGCTGGCGCTGCCGCGGGTGAACTAGCCGTCGATGCCACGGGAGAGTCAGCTTGGGGACTCTGCGCCGTGGCATCTTCGGCGTTGTCCTGCTGGCTCTGCGTGTCTGCTTGTGCCTCCGCGAAGCGATCGCGTATGGCCTGCTCTGAGGCCCGGATTCTTTCCCGAGTCTCCCGCGGGAGCATCTCGATAAGAATGTTCTGAATAGAGCGTTGCATCACAACTCTCTCTACCCGCCCGTTGAGGTCGCGGAGGGCTTGGATCCGCTCCCTGTCCGCCGCGAGGTTCGCGGTATAGTAGGGTGTAGGTGGTGCGGCTTCGATCTGTTCCCATTCAATGGGATTCAGGGTCCATGCCCCGTGCATATTGGCGCCTGCGATGGCTCCATTGAAGCCGCCCCCGCGGCTCGTGTAGGACTGAGCCAGCCGGCTAATGATAACCTCCCCGAGAGCGCAGAACGAGAATTTGCGCAGCCGGCAGACGATGTAACCATAGAGCACGTACTTTCCACGGCCGCAAACGTCATCCGCAGCTGTCTTGAACTTAGCCATCACATCATTGGTATTGATGCCTTGGTGATGCTGTATAAGCCGGGCGGCACTGTCCTTTGAGAATCCCACGTCCACCAGACCGCCCGCGAGGGTAGTCTGGGGACTGTACCCCTGAATCCTTGCCGCAAGGTTCGTCGCTAAAGCGAGCACCGCGGGGTTGTTTGATAGCACCCGCACCCGCGTGATGATCTTGTCGAGGTCCGCAACGGTAGGGGGTTTCTTCGTAGTCTTGTCTACTATGTAGATAGCGTAGATGGATGGATGGATAGGGAGGGGGGCTAGCGGAACCGCCGCAACATAACTCGGTCTCTGCAGAGCCCGTACATCGGTATGCTGCTCGATCTCGGGTAGATCCCCGCGGATCAGGCCTAGTTTCACAGCTTCTGGTATCTCAAGCAGGATTTGGTAGGTAGTGTTGACGATACTGTAGCCGGCGTAGGTGCATTGGCCTTGCAGCCAATTGTCATCGAGATATCCATCCTGGTTCAATATCGCCTTTGCCAGATAGTTGAGCTTCCTGGCCTCGGCTTCGCGGAAAATGTCCGCGACATCTTCGCGGGAGAGAGGCATAGCGGTGCCGCGGGAAGTCGGATAGGGGAAGGGAAAGGGGGAAATGGGGGAAATGAGAAAATAGGTGAAAGTGAATAGAGTAAGAGGTGCTTGGGAAGTCTTGATGTAATCTCCGCGGGATGCAGTTGTAGAATTCCGTGTGGTGTTGTAGTTGCTAGCAAAAGTGAGGTTATTGATGTTTTCCCATTTTCTGCGTAAACAGTACAGTACACGACGCGTCAACCATCAACCACGTACTTACCTACAGCTCGACTTTTACAACCCCTTACCATACGAATACACTCTCAAAAATCCCGCGGCCTACGTTAAGAATCAAAATGGCCCCGCAGCAGCTTCCGCCCGTGGGACCAAAGCCCCCTAACGTTTTCGGCCGACGAAACGGCCCCGCGCTCGCTGCTGACATCCGCGATGGACTGTTCGCTACAGAGCTCCTCGAGCTGGAGGAGCTAGTTGTTCAAACTAACCTCGTGCAGATCGAGGAGGCACTAAACCTAGACCGTGATGCCGCGGACCTGCCGGCGATTGCTCTCCCGGAGACGATTGATCTGCTGAAGGAGGCGGTCCGCGGCCAGACCGCGAAGATGGAGGCTATGGAGATCGCGACGGAAGATCTGAAGAGATTCTTTAAGGAGGAATTGGCTTCTATAAACCCTGTCGCGGAAATCATACAGGCGCTTAAGGATACGGGGGTGGTGGCCGCGGAAGGCCAGGGGTCAGATAATGCCGAACCTACAGCAAACGACATTAAGAGCCTCACGGAAGCAGTCGATCAAGTATACGAGAAGGTTGAAGCGCTCGAGGCCAAGTTGGTTGAGTTCACGAACTCCGCGAAGGACGGTACGGGTGTCGACGCGGCGAAGGCGGCTGCCAACTCCGCGGCAGAAGCTGCAGCAGCAGCAAAGGAGGGTGTCACAGAGACGAAGGGGTTGAAGGAGGCGCTCGTAGACGCGGCAGCTAAGGGGGAGGATACTCTCCGCGGGGTTGCCACCGCGGAAGCCCTGTCGTCATTCTCGACTAATATGGACACCAAGCTTTCCGACCTAGATGACAAGGTCAGCGGCGCCGCGGGGACTCTTACAGAGTTCCAGAAGATAGTCGAGAAAGGATTCCGCGGGGCAGGAGACTTTGAGACGGGAGCTAACGAGCACTTTCGCAATATGGCTACGGCGCAGGCTATTAATGAGCTCCGCGGGTCTATGGAGACCCGTCTCGACGGCGTCGCTAAAGATCTGTCGGAGTTCGCGGCAAAGGTGGCTACCGCCACATCTCACCAGGAAGAGGCATCGCGCCTCAAAGTTCGCGTCGCGGAGATGGAGTCTGAGACTACCAATCTCCGCACAGAGGTAACGAAACTCGAGAGCAAGGCCGCGGCCACCGCAAAGACAGCAGAGGAGGATAAGAACGCCGCGGCAGCCGCCGCCGAGCAGGCCGTAGAGAGCATCAATGCCCTTAAGCAGACTGTCGCGGAGAAGGAGAAGGCTGCAAAGGACGAGGTCACTCGCCTTACGAACATCGCAGCGGAGCAGAAGAAGGAGGGCGCAAATGCCGCAGAGAAGCATGCAGAGGATATCCTCCGTCTCAACAAGGCCATCGACGCGGAAAAGAAAACCGCACAGGCTATGGCTGAGAACGCCGCGAACGAAATCGCGGGCGTAAAGGAGGAGGCGAAGACGGAGGCGGAGAAGGCGGCGAAGTCCGCGGAGGATTTCAAGGAGAAGGCAGCAGAGGAACTTCGAGTTCTCCGCGAGACAGCTACACAGGAGAAGAAGGCGGTCGCCGATAAGGCCGCGGGGGAGTTAGAGCGTCTCCGCGAGACTATGAAGGCCGCGGAAGAGAGGGCCGCAGAGGAAATCCGAATCCTCCGCGAGACAGCTACACAGGAGAAGAAGGCGGTCGCCGATAAGGCCGCGGGGGAGTTAGAGCGTCTCCGCGAGACTATGAAGGCCGCGGAAGAGAAGGCCGTAGAAGAGCTCCGAGTCCTCCGCGAGACAGCTGCGCAGGAGAAGAAGGCGGTCGCCGACAAGGCCGCAGGGGAGTTGGAGCGTCTCTGCGAGACTATGAAGGCCGCGGAAGAGAAGGCCGCAGAGGAAATCCGAATCCTCCGCGAGACAGCTACACAGGAGAAGAAGGCGGTCGCCGATAAGGCCGCGGGGGAGTTAGAGCGTCTCCGCGAGACTATGAAGGCCGCGGAAGAGAAGGCCGCAGAGGAAATCCGAATCCTCCGCGAGACAGCTACACAGGAGAAGAAGGCGGTCGCCGATAAGGCCGCGGGGGAGTTAGAGCGTCTCCGCCAGACGGCTGCGAACGAGAAGAAGGCGGTCGCCGACAAGGCCGCGGGGGAGTTAGGGCGTCTCCGCCAGACCATGAAGGCCGCGGAAGAGAAGGCTGCAGAAGAGCTCCGAATCCTCTACGACACTACCGCCCAAGAGAAGAAGCTTGCGGGAGAGAAGGCGGAGTTGGAGAAGGCGGCAGTCGCCGACAAGGCTGCGGGGGAGTTGGAGATTTTCCGCAAGACGGCTGCGAACGACAAGCGCGCCGTGGAAGATCAGGCGTCGAAGGCCGCGGAGGAACTCCGACTCCGCCTACAGAGTCTACAGCAGCAGATGCAGCTCGCGGGGGAGAAGGCGGAGTCGGAGAAGAAGGCGGCCGCGAGGGAGTTGGAGATTAGCCGCGAGACGGCTACAAACGATAGGCGCATCGCGGAAGAGCAGGCATCGAAGGTTGCGGAGGAGCTCCGACTCCGCGTAGAGGCCTTGGAGAAAGATTTAAAGCTCGTGGGGGAGCAGGCGGCGCTCGCGGAAGAAAAGGCGGCATCGGAGAAGAAGGCAGTTGCGGATAAGGCGACGGAGGAGATGGAGAACCTCCGCGAGAAGCAGCTCGCCGCAAAGACTGCCGCGGAATCTTTTAAGGAGGAGAAAGCTCGCCTCGAGGCGGCACTTACAGATGCAACGGCAAAGTATAATAAGATTGCCGCGGAGAAGAAGACCGCCAACGAGAAGATCGCCTCATTAAAGACTCAGAATACAGAGACTAATAGGTCTCTATACGCCTCCGCGGATCGGGCATCACGCGCTGCGGATAAGCTTAAGACTGCCGAGGGAGAGTTGGAGAAGGTCAAGGCTGAACTCGGCGAAGCCAAATCCCGCGAGACAGACCAAGTCTCCCAACTCCGCGAGGCATCAAAGCTCCGCCAGGAGCACACCCGCGTCCTCCGCGAGAAAGAGGAATCGCTCAAGGCCATAGAGGCCGAAAACCTCAAGCTCCGCGAGACAGACGAAATCTCCCAGCTCCGCGAGGAGCACGCCCGCGTCATCCGTCAGCTCCGCGAGGAGAACACCCGCGCCCTCCGCGAGAAGGAGGAAGCGCAGAAACAGTCGCTTTCTGCGATGAAGGCAGAATTTGAAAGCGAGCTGGCAAAGCGCCAACCCTCTAAACTCCGCGAGGAGTTAGAGACTGCCCTCCGCGAGAAGGCTGAGCTGGAACGTCAGCTCATCGAAGCCCGCGGAGCCCGCCTAAC
>JPJU01000092.1:0-65649 GCA_000750735.1 Pseudogymnoascus sp. VKM F-4246
AGTGCTTAGGGGGGGAGACTGGAAGATGGGCTGGGGCTGGGATTAGGAAAATTGGATGGGATGGCATGGGATTGTCGATGATGTATTACGCTGGTAGTGACTTGTTATCACAAAGTCCTTTGTTAGTTTAGATATCCAACTGAATAATAGTCATTAAGACTCTTTGCGAGTATTTATTCTCCATTGTGCTGATTTAAAATTTGAATGCATCTGCCTCCAAGTGAGACTCAGGAGTTCCATGACATCCAATGCTCGCGCCAGTAACTATAATCTTAATCAGCAAGTACGGACATTTTCACTAGAACACTCCCTCCAGACCCCTGAGACGAAATTTTGACACCGCAAACCAGTATAATAATTATTATAAGAGTAAACAAAAGCCTATCATTACATTCTATCAACTCTCACTAAGTATGTATACTCAACCCCCCACCCCACAAATCTACCTATTCCACCTCGCCCTCATATCCGCCAACGCCTTCTCGGCCTTCTCAATCTTCTCCTTCTCCTTCCTCTCATCGTCCTCCGCCTTCTTCCTCCTCGCCTCCACCGCCTCGACAGCCTTCCTCGCCTCCTCCTTAGCCAGCTGCTCTGGGCGCCTAATCGCAATATCCTTAGGCCTGTAGTCGCTAAAGCCCCACTTGAGGGACTTCTCAATGACGTAGCAGCCCACGTAGTCAACCAGCATGGTGGCCGTCATCCGGACCTTGAAGTCCGAGGTGAAGGGGACGAGCTTCATCTGCTCGTTGAGCTCGGGGATGAACTCGGTGGAGCAGGAGAAGGCGAGCGCGGAGACACCCAGGATCCCGAGATACATGCCGCGGTTCTCGGAGAGGTTCTCGCGGAAGGGACGGCCTTGGTAGTTGATTGCGAAGGTGGAGATTTGTTGGATTAGCTGCAGGAGGTAGACGGCGCTGTTGAGCAGAGATGGTGCGAATTCGCCCTCGAGGTCGATGTCCTTGTCGCGTCTGGGATAGTTAGTATCGTGTGCTTCGCTAGGATAGGAATGGGTACTTACGGTGCAATGGTATCGCACAGACGGGCGATATAGATCAGAGTGACGATGTGAATGGCAAACTGGCCGAGGATGGATCCAATGATGTAGACGTTGAAGATGTTTGGCTGCGGGCGCTCCTTGGAAAGACCTTCGACAGACTTGGCTCTGGAGATGGAAAGGAAGCAGACGCTCATGAGCATGCCGCTAATAGTAACCTGTCCATCACCGAACTTGATACCCTCAAGGTACAGGACACTCAGACTGTAAGCGCTGATAAGGCAGTTAAGTGCGAGGATCTTGTACATCTGGATGGTAGCAACGAGAGTGCAGCGACCTTGTCTGATGATGTTCGGGATGGCGATAACATTGCCGAGCTTGCTCGTAAACGGAGCGGCAACGGAGGCGTCACCAAGCTTAATGGTCGGTGGCTCGTCATCGAGCTCGGCCTCCATCATGGAAGCAGTCAGAGAATCGGCGAGGGAAGCGGCCTTGTTCATTTGCTCTTGGCGCTTGTGGGTTGAACCGTCAATAAGGGCTTGAGCGGCAGGGGATGTAACAGTTTCGACTCCATTTTCTTTGCCAGCCTCAGTGGTTGCAGTTGGAATGGCAATACCCTTCTTCTCTGCTTCACGGATCATAGCCTTTTCATATTGTGGGTTGGACGGTCCTGGAGGATAGAGGTGCGCAATCAAGATCGGAACTGGTGGAGTTGGCTGGTTGAAGCGCTTCATGACGCCGACCTGCTTCTCGTACACTTCCTTCATTCTGTTGTTTCTCATGTGTTCGCCGATCTTGGTCAAGTCCTCCTTGGTTCCGTTGAGAAGTGCAACTCCAATGTGAGCCTGCTTCAGGGCGCCAACGTCGTTGGTTCCATCACCAGCCATAAGAGTGTAGTAACCGAGTTCCTTCAAGCCCATGAGAATTTCTTCCTTCTGCTTTGGAGACACACGGGCATACACCCAGGTGTGTCTAATCAGAGAGAGCAGAGCAGGTTGTTCCTTGAATTTTGCCAGTGCATAACCAGTAACGCAGAGATCCTTGGTAGCAAGGATTTCCTTGTCCAAAGGCTTAGTAGGATCGACGGGGATGCTGACCAAATCGTCGACGCTGCGCCAGACCAGCTTTTCACCCGAATCATCATGCTCGGGGGCATCCAGAATGAGAACATCGCGATCGACAATTTCAACCTCCCTTGCAACGTGGACGGCAGTGAGAGGGTTGTCACCGGTAATCATAACAACACGATGGCTGCTCTCGTTGAGCATGCGGACAGACTCCTTGGCGTCATCTTTGAGTGGGCAGTGCAGAACGAGGAAACCGGCGAAAATGAGGTCTTCTTCAACCTTCTCGCGCTTAAGTTCGTTAATCTTTCCAGATCCTAGTTCATTGTCCGTGGTGAGATACTTGTATGCAAGAGCAAGGACTCTGGAGCCCTTCCTTGTGAAGTACTTGAAAGTCTCTTCGTAATCAGCTGGTACATTAACGAGTCTCTTCTGGATTGTCTCCGGGGCACCCTTAACAGCGACGAAAGTACACCTCGTCTTCTTGGATGTCTGGGGATCGACGGAAGTAACAGTTGCGACGGAGCTTTGGCGTTTGAGGGCAGAGGAAAACTGGAAGCGGCGCTTGATCTGCACAGTGTTTGCAGAAATGGCGTTTGGTCCCTTCGACACGCCAACAACAGACTTGCTGCTGAGGGTGTCGTTCTTTCCAAGCTTCCATCCAAGGGATGTCAAAGTTGCCTTCTCCATGGGGTCACCAACGATATCGCCCTCATCGAGTCTAACCAATGCGTGAGCCGTAGCGAGAACCAGTGTGGTCTCGAGTCCGGCATCCAAAACCTTTGTGATGTGGCTGTGAGCACCATCGTTCTCGCGTGGTGTATCGGTTCCGCTGTGGCCAAGTCCCAGTCCAGCAATACCTTCGACGACGAGATCCTCGCCAGTCAAAGTACCAGTCTTATCAAAGCAGGCAACATCGACGCGTCCAGCAAATGGGATGCGGAAAGGCTCGGTACAGTAAATGGCGTATTTGCTCAAGGCAGCCAGAGAAGTGTTAACAGCCAAGCTGAGCTCCATGGGAAGCTCAGGTGGGACAACACTAGTGACAATCAAGACACAGTCAAGGAGAAGCTTAGAGCGTTTGCGGTCCTTCTTCACTCCCTCATCCCAAACGTACCAGGATGCGGCAATTGCGAAGACAAGGAGGAACAAGATGAAGAACAGAGCCTCTGCGTTGTTGGCAGACACACGTTCGGTAGAGTAGATCATAGTGCGGACCAAGCTTCCCTGAGAAGTCTCAAATCCGGTCTTAACAACAATAGCCATGGCTCCATTATCGGGTGGGGTTGGGACACCAGAGGCGAGCTTTGGTCGTTCTTCATCGCTAGAGGCGTGGGTAACCTGGAGCACCTTGGTGCCACCGTATAGGAATGCGTTCTTGTCAAGTCCCTCGGGTTCGATTGGGGCATCACCAGGACGGAGCTGTACAGAATCCTTCAAGAGTGGCGTACTCTCGCCAGAAAGCATAGCCTCGTTGACGATAGCGCTTCCCTCAACCAAGAGCATATCGCAAGCAACACCACTGTCTTCCTTGGTTCGGCCAACAGAAACAAGGTCGCCTGGAAGAAGCTTGTCGCTTTCCGTCTCGATCCACTTATTCTCGCGGTAGACATAGATGTTGTAAGGCTTGATGCTCATTCCGCGGAACTCATTCAGGGTCCTCTGGCGCTGCCAGACGACAGTACTCTCGAAGACAACCAACATGAAGAGGGTGAAAAGCGAGTAGTACCAGTATTCGTCCAACATCCACAGTCCGACGCAGAAAATCTGGAACACGAAGAAAGGAGCGACGGAATGCTCCTTGAACAGCTCGAGGAAGGTAGGGACCGGGATATCGAAAGTATTGTTGCCATAATGCTGTTGGATCCTTGAGAGCTCAGATGACGATGAGATACCCCTCGAATTCTGGAAAGTTTCGATGCGTGGCTTTGGCTCGGCATCGATCGCATAGGTCAACGGCGAGAAGGAGTTGGACTTCTCATTGTAGAGGAATCGGCGCTTTTGGAAGAGGAAGGAGGTGTTGGGTTTGCCCCCAGCCTGGTACTGTCAGCGCCATAATAATGATTTTGGGGCAAGGTAAACATACATTATCTCTGACAATCTTACAGATCTCGGAGGATCCGGCATTTGCAACAGGCAGGACTTTGATCAATTGAGCTTCCTTCACGGTTTTGGCGGTGGTAGAAGTGAACAATGACTTCAAGTTGACGTTCCAGTTGGTGCTGAGCCAAACCAGACTCTGAACCGTAATTATTGCGCCGCACCAGACAAAGGTCCATTCTTGGCCTCCAATGTGCTTATCATACAGCTCCTCGGAGAGATAGTATCTGAAGAAGACAGGCCAAATGACCATAAATGGCCAGACATAAGTGTGCAAGTATAACGGCAGCGGGTTGTGTAATGTCGCAGCTGCAATCTGCGGATTATCGACGAGGGGCGCCATGATGCAGAAAAGTAATTCCCGAAAGAGAAGCGAAAGACAGCTATTTCTAAATATTAAGTCGACATCTGTGCTGTCCCTGGTTTGTCGACGTTACTGTTGAGTGTCGCGACGGCGGGAGTCTATGTGGCCTTTGGGTTTCCAAACCTCCGCTTCGAGCCACAATTATGGGATTTTGTCAGGTAGTCGGCACCACGCGGCGCCCGAGCCTGTGCCCAGTTGGATTTAGTTCATTTTAGCCTGCTCGTCACGAGGTCACGTGCAATGGTACCTTTACCCCCCATTTTACATTTATATCAAAGCTGAGCCAAACATCATGGGATATATTGCTATTATTTCTGTAGATAATAGTGTTAGATTCAAATTATGTGACTCAAAATGCACAATCACCACGAAATATCACCCGGAAAAGGTGGTTTTTGACTACCAAGACAGCCCCCTTTTATCGCTAAGAACCGCCTCACCCACTGGACGTCATTTCTTTTTCTGAGGGCAAGCATGATAACCCAATCATTTCACACCATTTGATGCCATTTCCCCAAATACTTGATATTTATTTTAAAAAATATTGCTAACACGAGACTGCTTATTTCCTGGAGAGAAAGCAGCCTATCAAAATTAATTCTGATGGATAATTCGACAGGTGGCGTGAGCCCCGTCGTCCAAAAATGGGATCCGGCGAGACTCATATCTCATGATCATGGCTATGAGGGATTTGCCTTGCTGACTCTAAATCAACCTCTTGACAATTTGGATTTGCTCAAGTCACTATGGGAGAGAGGTATTGTAATTCTCATTGCTGCCACGCTGGACATGATACTAACTAAAAGGCAGCTGGATACCGGATTGCGGCGGATGGGGGTGGAAATAGGCTCCACAAAGTATTCCATGGCGATAGCACTTTCGAGAACCTAGTAAAGAAGATCGTCAGTACTCCCCAGCGCAGCCTACCTTGTCGTGTCAAATGTTGAATCACGTGTCCCCCTATCCCAGCTCCCTTTTTAACGCCCATCCAGCCACTTGAAGTGATCCACGGCGATCTGGACTCTCTGCATCAGACCACTAGGTCATGGGCTCTCGCCCACTCCACGGATGTCGTTCTGGACCCAGATCAGTATTCTACGGACTTCACAAAGTGTGTTTCATACATCTCGCAACACTACCTACCAAGGTGTGATTCCGCCCCTGACATCGTCGTACTGGGTGGCTTAGGGGGCCGAGTGGACCAGGGACTGTCTATCCTGCACCACCTGTACAAGGGACCTCAGATGTATCCGAAGGGACGAATTTACCTAGTCTCCAGCTCGGCGATTACGTTTCTCCTGACGGCGGGCACTCATCAGATTGTTGTCAAGAATCCCGAGGCTCGGGTACTGGGGAAGAATATTGGGATTCTGCCGGTGGGCGTGCCAGCGAAGATCACGACGAAGGGGCTGAGGTGGGATGTTGAGGATTGGGAGACGAGATTTGGGGGGCAGGTGAGCACGAGCAATATGGTGGATAAGGCGGAGGTTACTATCACGACAGATGAAGATGTCTTGTTCACGATTGATTTGGATATGGACGAGGAATAATATATCACAGATAAAATAATTTAAAATCCAGTCTTAGATTTCAAATGTTGTGCGTTGCATAAATTGGCCACAAAAGGGACACATGCAGCAGTTTAAAGCAGTCTGATGCCATATAAGTTCAATGCAAGGTATTCGTACAGCTTTGGTTCCAAACGCCTCGCTTCTATAACCCAAATCCAGGAGGGTCCGTCAAGATAGCTTCCCATTCTTCCAAATCATTACGCATATTCCTCCTCCTTTCCTTCCAGAGGTACCATCACCTTAGGTACTTCAACACCAAGAAGCAAAACGTGAAGAAAATCACCACCCCTGCCGCAAAGATCCATTTATCCTGCTTAGCCCTCCGCTCCACCATCCGTATCGTATCACCACTTATCCCCAGCGTATTAGCCACACTGTATAGCCTCTTCTGTGTCCCCTTAAGCATCTCCCTCTGCTGGCCCAGATCCCCCAGCACAGCCTGTCCTCTCGCCAAATATTCATCCAGGGCACTATGTGTATTCCCAAAGAAGTTCTGCTCGCGCAACGCGTGCGCCTCTCTCGTCGCCTCTCCACTCCCCATACTCATGCTCTGCTGTCCACCCACGCTGCTCGGCGCCCAGGGGTTATGCGCCTGCGCATTCCTATTCACCTGCGCATTCGCGTAGGGATTTTCGGGGGTGCTGGAACCGCCATGGTGGGGCCGGCGACCGAGCAGCTCGCTGCGGTTTGACTGTGCTGTGGCGTCTTCGCGGTCTTTCTTTACGCGCTCGAACTGCGACTTGTAGTCTGCGAGGTCGTGGCGGAAGTTTGTGAGGCGCTCGGTTGCCTTCTCGGCTTTCTGGGTGTTGAGCTCGTGCTTGGCGAGGTCGGCGTAGGAGTCGAGTGTGCGGGAGAAGGAGGTTAGAGAGGCGGATATTTGGCCGGTGAGAGATGCTGGGGCGGAGAGAGGGTTGGAGGAGAGAGTGGCGAGGTCGGTGCGGAGGGAGGTGGATTGTTTGAGGGCGGTATTGAAGACGGAGTTCTAGTAGCAAGTATTAGAGTAAACCGGTAGTGATGTGGAGGTGCGGACAAACCATCGTGACGGTAGTCGTAAAATTAACGGAGACGTCTTGTGTTGTGCGCAGTTTCGGTATAGGCGCGGTTTGTTGACAGCTAGGGAGACAGATAGCTTTCTTTTATCAAAGGTTCGTCATGGGTGTGATAAACGTGGCTTGTACCGGACTTGAATTGAGCATACTGCCGGTTCTTGGTCTGACCGCCTTCCGCATATGGTGACATGTGGCTAAAGGCGGCAAAGGCCGAAGGGAGTTAACAAGGGAAATTCTCAAATGCCTTGTATTTCGCTACATTGCCAACTGCCAACTATTTTGCGGGAGTTAATCATCTGTTTCATATTTTTGAAAATTCTTGAGATTTTTATTTTGAGGTATTCGCAATGTTTTGTTGAATTTGTGGGTGGGAGCGCATTCTCATCATGGACCAGTTAATAAATACTGCGGAATTAACTAAATAGGAAATCAGCTTAAAGCGGGCGGTTGTAATAATTGGAAAGAGCAATGGACCCTAACGCCTTCAACAATTATGTGTTCAGGTACCACCCGCTCCTGCATGTAGGTTACTTTGGGCTGTTTCTTATCAATATCAGCATTTTGTTTTTGATGTAGATTCATGGGAATCTCACAATACGATTGAACTGCACTCCACCTCCTCTCCCAACAACATGTTTTCCGTATCCTGTTGTTGATCCATAAATAACTAAGAATCTCCCTGAGTCCTAAAGAGTCCTAAAGAGTTCTAAATCCCGCAAAGTACCTGTCGTCATTATTCTGCCGCGAATAAACGACGCATCAAGAACAGCGGAGAATCACAATGAGAGCGCCAAGGCACTCTTGCCGCCCATCTCTGGACAGATTCCCAAAATTGCCAGTGTCATTATTATCCAAAATCCCCAAACTCCGACAAGTGCACCCTCGTTACAAAACAATAACATCGAGCCTTCTACAGCGGCGGCTCTTATATCCAGCGTCCAGGAACCTTATACCGGTTTATCGTCTTCTCTCGCCCTGACGATTTCAACATACAGTTATACCCTCAAATGCGAACTTCATTCACCTCTTCATATCTGCTACCGGGTATCGTTTTGAACCCTGTAATACTCCTCCACGGATTCAACACATATGCGTCGCACTATATACCATCGGCGATGTCGACCATTGCATCCTACTCGCGGTACAAATGGATGGAGGACTGTGGACCTCCGGGAAATCAGCTTCCATACTTCTATGTGCACACCCATGATTCCTTGTGCTGGAGCTACACTGCGGTGATTGTAGCTGTCCAAGTTTTGGCGTATATCAAGATTGTCGACGATAGAGCGGCCCAGAAACAGATTCATTTGCAGACTAAGGCGAAGAGCGATAAACCCCCATGGACTTCAAACGGAGCAGATCGAGAAGCTGATACTCATGCTACAAAAACACGACGTATACCGTATGAAAATGCCGCTGTGGATGGAAAATGACTGGGGATGAAAGGCCTGGGCATGTGCTAGTCGAGAACAGTTGTCCTCATCAACCGCGAACTCGACTGACAAAAGTAAGATCTGCTTGGATCAGAACAGTAACTATATGGGCGGCGGATGAGTGGATGGTTTGCGCGAATTTTTTGTTAGAAGCACTGCGAGAATGACGGCCTGGCTTAACGTGTCTGGCATCCTCGACCAGGAGCTCCAGCAGAGCTATCGTGGTGACCCGCGCAATCCTACTTCAGACACAGCCATCAGAATTTTGGAGAGAACCGGATGGCGACTCTGCTTGCGTGCCGCCCGTGACAGCACCTGGGAGAGTGTCCCCTACTCATCAGACCCCTTATTTCAAGGCGCCGTTTCAAATCTGATAAATAGTGACCAGCAATGGAACCAACAGAAAATGCCAAAAATACTTATCCAATGTCTACTCAATCCCCATAATAATACAATGGAAGGCGGTATAGCAGTGACCCATCCACCACAAAGAACTACCAAATCGGGCGAGTGAGAAAATAAATAAATCGCATTAATCTTTTCTCAGTTACTGTTCACTTTGAAGTGCCTCATACGTCATCACTTTTTGTCGCACTGTAATCCAAGACATTTAGATAAGCGAAGCGCTGCAGCCACTCCCAAGCTCGCATTTGCTTGTGCCATGTTTCCCGATCGCCGTTAGGACTCCACCTTCCCAGCCAGACGCTATTGAGCGAATAACTCCACGCGACTTCTTCCGCCTTGACTTAAATATCATCTCTCCACCTCCTAGCTTCAATCACAGCACCTGTACCACCACCGATAAACATTCAAAGCAGGTGAGAAAGCCTTTACCGTACGCGCATATGGACTGAGGAACAATAGCTAACCAGCACCAGCAGTAATGTCGTACGCCGCAGCAGCATCAAAGGGCCCAAGGCAATCCCCAGAGGAGGTACGCGCGAATCACTTCATCTTGCGACATCGTCTCCTTTTTACTAACGAGTAACTTCCAGGCCCGCGCACCAGCACCCCCGGAGATTGAGCACAGCGAAGCATCCACCGCCTCCCTCATCGACGTCGACTCGGAGTCCGTTCACACTGTCCCCTCCGACTTCAAGGAGCACGATGTGCAGACCAGCTCGCAGGCCGAGCGCATCGAGCGCGAAGCCGAGTCCTTAAAGGCCAAGGCTATTGCTGAGGAGCAGAAGCTCAAGAAGCAGTTCGCCGAGAAGGAGCAGCAGGCCAAGGAGAAGGCCAAGAAGGCTGCCGACAGAATCGAGAAGAACTCTGATAACCCCGTCTTCATCGGCAACGCCGTTGCCGTGGCTGCCCTGAGCGCGGGTCTTGGATTCGGCGCGTACAGGAAGTACATTAATGGAGAGTTGACCTGGAAGGTTGTTGGTGCTTGGACTGGACTTGTTGGGTTGTTCGCTGCTGGCGACTTTTACCTCAGCAAGTAAGATAACATATCCCTACTTTGGCTTTCTGTGCTAATCATCACTCCAGGTACCTCTTCAAGAACAAGTACCCCGAGCGCAAGTAGAGAGTTGGACGGAAGGCGGTAATGTCTCACTAAGGCGTCTACGATAGGAGTCTGCCAGGGAGCGGAGAACGGAAGGGTGTTCATTTGTACTATGCAACATATTTTTGTCGATATCCCAGCTCTGGTGTCAGTCGGCTTTCGGAAGTTTGTTTTGGCAATACATTATTATACGGGCTCCTTCATTGACCACACTATGAGAAACACGCGATAGTGATGATGCTCCCTCAAGGGCTGGTTATGAGAGCTAACATTAGTGCTAATCTAGCTGGACCTCTTCGGATCAACAGCCTCTAGGGATTCGGAATTGCCTTCTAGTTATATCCTCTTGTCAATATCGTCAAATAACTTCGTCATGATTCAGTCTCCAATTACTTCGTCATCGTTCACCCACTTCGATGGACATCTCTGGCCAACCCCCCAATCCTTCCTCACAAATCTCAAAAGTCAATTACTCACCGTTTACACACGTGCTTACATCCAACTCTAGAGTTAACAAAAATGCCGCCACTCGCCTGCGTCGCTGGTTGGTTTCATATATATTTCTAAGTTCCCCAATCACCTTTATATCATTTTACAGCAGGACATGAGCGGAAATGCATACGCAGGACGAACAACTGGCCGCATCTAGCGGCGGCAACTCTGCTCTTGCTACTGAACGAATCAACAGCGAAGGTATTTCGATCACCCTCACAAACATGTGTTATGATGAGCTGACACGATGAAGGCATTTACGCTGGCCCCTCCAATGAATCTGCGATGGAACCACCTATGACCCTCGAGAACCACAACACCACAAAGCCCACCCGTCGCAACCAGACCGACCTCCATCCCGGCGACCTCACGGAGCTAAGATCCGGCTCTGTGACCGACGAGTACGGAGAGGCATGCGAAGGCGGGCTTTATCGGCCGGCAAAGCCCAACGTCGTACAAGTCAGAAATGCTGGCACGCAGACGGATATTCCGGACTGGGACGACATGAGCGACGACGACCAGTTCGCCATTATATCGGATGACGAGGATGAGGGGGTCCAAGTTGAGGAGATTGAGTTTGCGAGTCGTCGGAATAGCGCAGGCTATGGGTTAGGCGCTGCTGGTGGGGAAGCGGTTGGGGGAGTACCCCCGACTGTTATGGACGTGCTTGATGGGATTAATGCCGACTACGAGATTGTGCTTGACCCGGAGCTTTCGGGCGTGGATGTTCTGGCTGGAAAATCGGTCAGGAAGATTAATCGTGAGCCAGGGATTTCGGGGAAAAGGAAGGCTAGAGAGTCAGTTGTGGAGATCGAGGATGGACCAGCCGGACAGCAGCCTGCTATGAAGAAGCCGCCGAATTATTGAGGCGGAAGTTAGAAGATTTTATAAACTGGTATGAGATGGCGGTGGGCAGGTAATTTTATGTGTCATTCATCTCTGTAAAAAAAAAATCTATTAGTAGTGAGACTGACTGACTCAAACGAAGATCATGATTTGTAGTAAGCCAATTTCCTCAAAAAGCCGCTGCAAGAGAAAAGGGGTGATGAGTTTATTGGATTATGACCTGTTCTCTGCAGCAATCGGGGAGGAGGGATGCATAAAATTTATCCGACCGTGGAAACAAACGAACGCGGGAAACACAAACAAATAAAAATTCCAGGCCTAGCCATTAACAAGCACGAAAATGGATATAGATCAGCGACGCCACCGACACGTCAAGCCGTTATCAAAGTGCACAATTCTTGCCATTTTGAGCTGAGTATGATACATCCCACATTCGAACGCGTATAGGAGTTCGCGTCCAAAATTCACACATTGAACGTCAAGTCAAGTCGCCATTGCCAAATCATTGACGCTCAGGTCGTGATTTCTCTTCTATCTTGCCATTGTCTTCATAAAAAAAAGCATCACGCGCACACTCGCCCGCCATGGTGACAACTCGGCCCATCCTCCCACCTTTCGAGAGCCTCGTCCAGTTCCAACCCACCGGAGCAAACAACCAGGAGAATACCCAACCCTCCACCAAAAGACCTCCCCCGCCGCCCATCAGACTACCCTTGATCGACCTGACAAACAGCGCGCGCCCTCCGCCCATAATCAACATCGACACCCTCCCCACTGTCAAGCCCGGCCCGTACCCCATCTCCAGCGCCTGCGTCTCCAAAAAGCGCCCTCACTCACCCACGCGCACTAGCGACTCGCCCACCTCCACCGGCGGCGACGTCGAAGACAACGACTCGGAGACCGACGACGATGCCGATGAGGCGCTTCTCGAGGAGCTCGACATGGACTGCGACGTTGTGCGTGCGCAGATCCGCGCTTTCCTCGCAGAGGGCAATACCGCCGTCGCGTTCCGCAAGCTCATTCGCGCCACGCCGGGCAGCTATAATGGGTTCATGAAGCAGCAGGGGCGTGATGCGGGGGTTGCGGCGGAGACGTACAGGAACGCGGTGCTGTTCTTTGCGAGGCGCGAGAGGAGGGCTAAGAGGGCGGCGGAGGCAGCCCGGAGGGGGGTGGTTGCTGCGCCTCCTGCGCCGGTTGCTCCTGTGGCGGCGGTGGTTAGTGAGCCGCCGGCGAAGCGGTGGAAGCAGGTTGCTCCTAAGCGTCCGGTTGAGAACCCGATCTATGTTGTCTCGGATATTCATCTGGAGAAGGAGGAGCGCGATGCGGTGCCTGTGTTCGACACGTGCGACGACATCAGGATAAAGATCAGGGCGTTCCTCAAGCAGCCTGATTGCACGCAGGCATATCTCCTGCGGAAGCTCAGCGCGCAGTACATCCTGGCGCCGCGATTTCTGCGGTCGCCGCAGGTCAATACGTTTATGCGGCAGAAGGGCCCGCTGGAGGGGAACTCGTCGGGGATTTTCTACGCGGCGTATGTGTATTTCGAGAAGCTGCGGATCAAGCAGGGCAAGAAGAAGACGGCGAAGAGGGAGGAGATGGAGAGGAAGTGGGGTCCTGGAGGGGTGGATAGGACTGCTGGGGGAGGGGCATTCTGGTGCAGGCCGGGAGAGGTGCCGGTGCAGGATAACTGTGGATGCATCTCTTTTCAGAGGAGGTGATGACAATAGCTGGCCGGACCGAGCAGCTGCTGTACCCTAGTGATGACACCTGGGGACAGAACAGACGCTTTGTATGATATGATCAACATGGGAGGGACTAATGGGTGGAGATTAATGTGGGAGAGAGGAGGCCTCTGGCACCGTGCGCGTTCATATCCTCTGTACGAACATGCGTTAGAATAATATACCCATCAGCTTGTTTTGCTAGATACTTTCACCAACCGAAGGAGGCTCCGACTTGGAAGGACAGGCCCCAACTCGAAAGGTAGTTTGCGTTTGGTGCTAAGCGTGGAAATCAAGGTGTGGAGGTGTAGTTGTACCAAAATTAATCATTTTCATAGTTCTAGACATTTTTTGTTTTGGTGAAGAAACAGGTAGAGTAGAATTTGAAAAATATCTATCTTTTAATACTCATGAAAATGGCGATCATCACCACATCATCAAAACATAACCAACCCATTTTATCCAATCCTCATCTCACGTCGCCCTTCACTCGCTCGTTGATATTTACAAGCCCTTACAGCTTCGCCGTCTCGCGCACGACCTTATCCACCGCCCGCGCAACGTACTCGACGTTGCCCGTATTCAGCCCCGCCATGCTAATACGTCCATTCTTCGTCATATAAACGTGGGCATCCTTGCGGATCTTCAGCACCTGCGCCTCCGTCAGGCCAGTAAAGGAGAACATGCCGATCTGCTCTGTGATGTGCGACCAGGTGCCCGGCGTTCCCAGCTCCTCGAGCTTTCCGCGGAGCGCCTTGCGCATCTCCTGGATGCGTCCGCTCATCGTGCGCAGGTCCTCCTCCCACTGCGAGAACAGCGCGGAGTCATTGAGGATCGTGCTCGCGATGCGCGCGCCGTAGGCGGGGGGGTTGGAGATCTCGGAGCGCTGGAGGATGGCTAGCTGGGAGGAGACGCGGGAGATGGTCTCGGTGGCATCAGAGGCAGGGCTGGTGATGAAGTGGAAGCATCCTGCGCGCTCGCCGTAGAGACCAAGGTTCTTGGCGAAGGATTGGGCGAGACACATCTCGAAACCCTGCTCAACGAAGTACCGAACCGCCCAGGCGTCCTTGGCGAGGTCACCAGAGGCGAATCCCTGGTACGCTGAGTCAAAGAATGGGAATTGGTTCTTGGCGCGCATAATGGATGCGATCTCCTTCCATTGCTCCTGGGTGGGGTCAACGCCCGTGGGGTTGTGAGCGCAGGCGTGGAGAAGGATGACGGCGCGATCCGGGGCCTCTTGCAGCGCCTTCTTCATGCCATCAAAGTCGAGGCCCTTGGTCGACGCAGAGAAGTATGGGTATTGAGCGATTGAGAGACCGGCATTGGTGAAGATTTGGTTGTGATTGGCCCATGTTGGGTTGGAGAGGTAGATCGTGGGTTTAGGCTTGTAGAAGCGCGAGAGGAACATTCCTCCCAGGTGGCAGGCGCCGGTTCCCGAAATCGTTTGCACCGATGTGACACGCTTCTCTTTGATGGCTGCGCTATCAGCTCCAAGCATGACTTTGGCAGCAGCGGATGTGAAGTCGGGGAGCCCAGCAATGGGGAGGTATTCGTGGTTGAGCGCGGGGTCATTTCTGAGAATATCATCGGCCTTGAAGGTCGTTAGCAACGCAGCCTTGGACCAAACGAGAGAGATTGTAATAAGTGAAGTTTATTAGTGGATTGGATTTCTCACCTTCTTGACGACTGGCAGAACCCAAGGCTTTGCGTTGTCATCTCTGTATGCGCCAATTCCCAGGTCAACCTTCTTGTCAAAGGTGTCCGCCCGATAAGCGGCCATCAATCCGAATAGCGGATCTTCCGGAGCCTGGGGGACGGCATCCTGAGGGAAGTTGGTAGTCTGTGGTTGAGACATGTGTGCGGCTATCTTTTGTAATCTTGCTTGAGGGCCTGATGATGTAGAAGTGGTGGAGGTTGATTTGGAGGGTTTAGATGAATTCGCAAAGAATGCCGCAGCGGCGTTATGTTTGCCTGCCATTATCGGACGGGACGCTATATTGTCGCTATCAGGTAATCAAGAATAAGCTGGCCTTGTATGGTACTGTACGGTACTGTACAGGTAACAGGTACAAGAAATTCGCGCAAAACGTGACCGAGCGAATATCAGCTGGGATATAAAAACAATATAGCAAACAATTTTCGTACAAATGGTATCAAAGAAAGGAGACAAGTTGAATGATTGTACAAATATTATACATGCCAGAGCAGTCGTGTCTGGGAAGCGCGGAAATTGGGGGAATGTTATAACATTTCTTGACAGGAGACGTACTTTCGTGGAGAAGCCGAGGCATCGCGGCAAGAAAAGACCGACGTGGGCCTTGGGAACAGCAAGACATCATTACAACATTACAACACTACCGCTAGCAGCGAAATGGCTAGAGTACCTGCCATATGGAGTACTTCTCTGTGGTCTCTACGGCAACATTATAGCTTTCCCCGTATATTAGTATGTTATATCTGGGGTACGATTCAGTCTCACATGCCACCGGTTGTCTCTCGTTCGCTGATGCACCGAGTCGTACAACATGAGCGTTCACACCCAAATCACATGCATTGCATGAGTGCCATGAGTGCCATGAGACGAAATTGATGCAATCCAACCAAGTCCATCTATATTTCCTGCCTATGTATGTACGGAGTACGGAGCCTGTGCCTCACACATTCCACATACAGTAACTTTACTCGCGTTGCCGTGATCAAATCATATGATTAAATCATACACCACCAAGAACGCACTCAGTCCGCATGATGCATAGAAGACATACTTCGCAGTGCTCCTCCGTTCCGACGCCTTCTTCAGCTCTTTATTTCCGCCCCCAACATTCTCAGCCGTCAGGAACGAGTCTGCGACAAGTTGGTCGATGTGCGCCGACTGTGTCGCCAGGTTGTTGACAAGCTGTGTTTGCAGTTCTGAGATCTCCACGAGCGACTTTTGTGCGGTCCTGAGGGAGTAATGTTAGCATAGGACCGTGATGGAACAGATGGGGCTGGACATACTTTACTTGGTTCAGCGTATCCTCGTAGTGCTGGACCATGTTTTGATTTTCCTTCTCAAACAGCTGCAGCTGCTCTGGCGTCAATTCGTCCTCAACATTATTCCCATACTCCTCCTCGACCTGCCTCCCTGACGCGCCCTTGTATTCGAATGCTGGTACAGGCGGCTCAGCCGACCCGCCACCATCCATTGCCATCCCTCCCTTGCTCTTGTAGAGCAAACTCTTGTTCTTCTCCATCTCACGCATAATCCGCGTCTCCATCATAGCCGCCTGCAACCCCCCGCACTGCTGTAGTTTCTGCCGTAAATACCATAGCACATTCTCTCTGTGCGTGCTAATCGTATTCGCCCTGCTCTCGGCCTGCTCCTGCTCGGGAGGCTTCGACTGCGCGGTCCCACCCACTGCCCATTTACCCAAGGCGCCCAGTTTGGTGCCATATTCCTTTTCTATCAGGGTTGTTTCGGTATCTTGGCGCAGCTGCTCCGCATCTGCCAGGTTTCGGATGCCGTAGTTGAGTTCGCGGAGGAGTTGCTTCGTTTCGGCGTCGATCTCATCGCGCTGGCGGTCAGTCAGGTACCGCCATTCTTTATCTTTGGGCTTCGAGGCTTCGGCAGCAAGCTGGCGTTGTCGTCGCGGCGGTTGCGTGGTGGATAGGTAGGATTGTCGGATTCCGCGTAGGTAGTCGTTCAGCGACGCAATGTGGGAGTTCTGGATTATCGGTCAGCGATTGCTTGCGCGAATGGAGAACAATGTCATCTTACTATTCGATATGCCTCTTTAAGAAACTCGTCAAGATGTTGCATAGACAGAGAGACGCCGGCTGTTGTGTGGGCGCCATGCGCCTTGAGGGTCTCGTTGAAGTGCGGAGTGATATCTGTCATTTTGTAGGTATAGCAAAGACGCAGGTACAATGACGCTTAAACGCTGGCTTAAAATTTCTTGTATCATGCCATCAAAGAAGCTCATGTACAATAACCTCTTTTCGAGCTGGGTGAACAGTAGAATGGGCAACAAAGTTTACAATATAGCTGTTATCGCGAGCTGTGAACAAGCATAGGTGTGGCTTTGTGGCATGGCAGCTTCCGTCACTGAGGCTGGAGCTTGTGGCGCATGAGCTAGTGTGGCGTAGTGTTCTCAAACCTATACAAAAAATACACGCGGTTACTGCAATTTGAGTACAGACCCGAACATATACTTATGGCGGAGTCGTATGCTATACTATCTGACTCAACAGCCACTGGCGTACAACCTTCATTCTTATTCTATTTCTCTAGCATAATTTCTAACCTTTAATCACCACCGTCAAAAGTAAAATATGGGTCATCTCGTGACCCTAGCAACATGGTTTGCATCCTCCCTGCCTTCTTCGCTGGATAATTGAGGACTGACTGTAATATAGCTCCCTGAATCAGTGGGCCCTTGACTTTGAAGGAAATGCCCAACGTATTCTGCAATCCATCAAGGAAGCCAAAGCCGGCGGCGCTTCGCTCCACATTGGCCCTGAACTCGAAATTACTGGATATGGCGTACGTAGTTGTCTTTTTTATGCTGTTTTAGAGAAGCTTTTCGCGTCTAGCTCTGGCAGAGAGCTCGCATAGCATGTAATATCAGCGATTCGTTGGATCCTGGGTCCTCCGGTTCTGGAGCTCCAATTCTGAAACTCTACGGACGGTCTGAAACTCAGGGGCTTCAGGATCCAGATCACGAATAGGGCCCGTAACACTATATAAAGTATTTAGAATAGCTTTAATTTAATAAAAACATATGCTTAAAACAATCACCTTTGGGTCTTCTGCTTCGTGACGGCATTTACGGCTTATATTCTCCACCTACTGCTACGGATCCGAACTGACTCTACTTTACGGCTACGTATTCTACGGACCCTATGGATATTATAATTCAATAAGATTTGCCGTATCTGCAAGAAGCGCTTCCTAACAACGCCTATGCAACCACAAGCTCCCGAAGTGTATTAGCTGCAAGGCCCAAAAGGTGACAAAACTGGCGTGGACCTTCTCCGCGTCCAGTGACTGAGAATGCAACACTGGATTGGAGTTAGCGTCTTCCAAAATTCGAATATTATGTCTCAAAGTTCTAACTAACCTCTCGTCCTCGACCTCGTAATGCACCCAAATTGCCTCCGGATCTCTCAGTAAAAAGCCCTTTTCAGCCATCCCTGTCTCATGACAGTGGCTCATAATTTTTCTTGGTCTCGTTCTTGAATACAGCGGATCAGTAAAGAGACGTGGTACAGCTTCCCCTTCCTTGACCATTTGCCTTAAGCTCGTAATGTGACGGTCAACCCCTCTTCCTCTGACAGCCCTCATAACCGACGCTGTGTGTGATTTTACAGCATCTGACAGCAATTGTTGACGTTCAGAAACTGGAGTGCACGGGTCTTGAGCAGCATTTAGAAATCGTAGTACTGGCGGTAAGATGACTTGATTTATTTCCACACGACCTCTGTAAAAGTTGCCAAATGAAACGGTCTCCCACAAGGGAACTATGAGTCCGAAATAGAGTTTAGATGCGAGTGCCACAATGAGCTGAAATAAGCTCTTTGGTGGATAGTTATTGAGTCGACATATGCTTCCACCAAAATTGGATAAGGTGAAGAAGGCGTGATTGGCATCTTTAATGTTTACATTAAAATCCTGGGTTACACGAGAAATCTGCAGGTCGATATAGGGAGAGGTCACGACCCTCTTCTCGTTAATGTAAGCACTAATATCGCCGGCCCCTGAGGGAGAAATATCTGGCACATGCTGGTGTTGTAGGATAGCTTTAGTAACAAAGCGGTTAAGTCCGAGAACGGTGCCTGCGTCTAACATGGAGTGATCGCCAATGAATCCAGATACCCCATTTGTACACACGGCAAATTGAACAGACTTGTCGTTCCATCTGTTGCTTCCTATACCAAAATGAAAGTGATGGGCTCTTTCCGATGCCGTTTCTGGGGAGGCCTCATCAAGACAGACCAGAAATGCCGCCGCTTCGATCGCGTGTAGATATTGCACGTTTTGGGGGTGCAAGGTTTGAAGGTTTTCACGTGTCTAATTACTTGTCAGCTTGGAATTAGAAAATATTAAAGGTCTAGGAGTGGCCAAACCTTTGCCCATGATGTTCGTTCATCCGAAGTGAGAATCCCCACCTGTAAAGCATCACCATCCGCGTTTTGCATTATCTTTTCAAATATCCCTTTGAGTTGAACAAATGGCAACGGAGAACCATTGCGATACAGCGGCACCTCGAATACTCTTCCACGCCATAGAACAACAATGTAGTTATTGTCTAGGAACCTCTCTATTATGTCACTGCCAATGCATGGTTTCCGAGATGTATTGAAGAGGTATTTGAATAAGTAGGTACAACTTGGTTGACCTTGCAGGACATCCGGAGATATAACTCCAGCTTCCAAATCTTCTTTGTACTGCAAAGCAGCCATAGTGACGACAGCCGCTCTCTCGGCTTGGGTATGCTGGAATTTGGATAATTTATGGGTGTAGAAAAAGCTCCCAAAAGGTACAAGTGGTACATTTCTGTCAAAGAAGTTGGAGCTATTGTATAAATCAGCTAACCAACAATCGAGAGTAGGATCATGTACTCTTGCCAACAGCCGATCTTGAAGCTTACGGCCTTCTTGAGAATTTATGAAATCATCGATAGTTTGCTGAGTCGTTAGAAGCTCAGCGCCTGTACCAAAGGCTACAACAGAGCTGTAATACTTTTCAAGCGTACTTCTCAAATCTGGCAGTGGGAGCTTAGGAAGACCATTAGGACTCTGGGGCGCAACTTCTTTCTTTGATGAAAGAGGTTCGTTATCAGAGATATTATTTTGAGTCGACATCCCAATTGACCGTGCCAAATCCAACAAACTTGAGGCATCAAGGATTTCTCCCACAGAGAAATACAAAGCGTACTTTTTATTGATCCAATCGGCCAACTCAACAGCCATTATAGAATCTAGGCCATAATCGGAAATAGGTAACTCTGCCTGGCCCTCGAAGCGAGAATTTCCAGTAAGCTTTGAAATTTCGTCGGAAAGATCCTTAGAAATTGTTTCGAGTGCCGTATTGTTTAAATTGGTGGAAAAACACTTATGGCTCTTAGAAATTTCTTTCTCTGGATATATTGCTTCGTACGTTGCTTCAAGTTTTGCCAGATTTTCCGAGTGAACTGGGTAGCCTCGAAGAGAGATTCCGTGAGCTAGCTCATATGCTGCTTGGCAAGCATCTTTTCCTCGGAGGAGGGATGGAAAGTACACAAGTTGAGAGGTACCTGTATTGAACTCATTTTTGCATTCTTCTGTAGGTCTTCGAAGGTGAGACTGGGGACCAATCTCAATAAGCAAAAGTTGTGAGGAGCTTGGAGTGCTAGCAATTATTTCCTGTAACACAGAGCGGTACAGAACTTTTGAAACGATGTTGTTGACCCAGTACGATGGGCCAAAATCTTCCAATTTTCTTCTCGCGGTGACAGTTGAGTAAAATTCGGTTGACCCTGGAGAAGATGGTTCAATGCTTTGAATGGACGTCAGATATTCCGATTTAATGCGCTCCATCTGGGGGGAATGATAAGCAGCAGGAACTATCAACCCCCTGTTGAAGATTCCCAAACTCAGCAGATTTTTCTGCAACTGTTCGATGGTAGCAGAACTCCCGGAGATAGTTGTGCTTAACCGGCTATTTTCACACGCAATGTTGACATCTCCACGATTAAGCAGTTCAAGGTATGGCTGAATCTCAGATTCTCCAAGTCCAACTGCAAGCATGTTCCCACTGCCATCAAAATGCCCTCGCCGATGCAACACGTGACCTAACTGAAATGCGACCATGAGAGCATCATGGTGTGTCAAGATTCTGGCAGCATATGCTGCGGCAATTTCACCAGTAGAATGACCAAGGACGACATTAGGTAAGATGTCCAGACTTTTCAGTAGATCTACCAGGGCAACTTGAATTGCAATAGTTGCCGGAATGGCAATATGACCTTCGTTAACCCGAGAGGAGTCGTCTGTCCGGTGTAGCTCATCTAGGAGATTCCACGACGATTGGGATAGACCTCTAAGAATCTCATCTGACTTGCCCATAGATACTCCAAATGCAGTGGTAGTGTCGATGAGCTCCCTTCCCATGCCAAACCATTGTGAGCCTTGCCCAGTGAACAAAAAACCTATCTGTGGCATTTCTGTATCCTGTGGCGGGAGGATTTTATCTAGCTCATCTGGCCTAGTGGACGCTGAAGTGTTCCGAGTCTTAGGTACTGTCATTCTTTAATAACGTTAGTTGCTAATCACTTGTTGTAGGTCAGGTAGAACCTGCTTATTACAGCTTCAATTTGAGCTTTTGCGAGTTTGAAGCACTCCTTGATCTAATCCCGAGAGCTTCTTCTCGTGGAACTTCCTCCTCATGATTCAAGACGAAGCCAAGACCTAATTTAGACGAACTAGGGGTTTGTTACCTTACCCTTGTACATTGAAGTAAGCGGAACAACAACTTCCGTCATGCATGTGTTGTAGGGAATAGATTAAAGATGGCGTACAGTAAACAAGGCTAGACTTTAAAATATCATGATACCTTATCTATCGTGAGATTTTAGGTAAATGGGTGGATTTATTTCCCTGCATCTCCCCTGTATGTTCTAGAATTTAAAAGCATTAGAAATCCCAAAATAGACACACTTTGTGACATGAATCTTTACAGGGGGGATGCGGGGTATATAAATCCTTTACCTAAGGGTACAGTAAAACGCATGTATTTCGCGGCTACTTTAACCTGCATGAACCAAAGCAAAGATAGCCTCTAACGGCCGGTTTGTCGGACCTCGTCCCGGTAAGCTGATAACGATTTACCTCAACTTAGTATATACTTTTAGCGTCATTTTATGTTTCAAGCCGAGCTCGTTCATTTAGCCGTTATTATAATGGTCGATAAGCAGAGAGCTATATTGTGCTGGACGCAACTGGCATTGGGGGCCGCGGAAAACTAGGGCATGGTCCGGCAGCAATTCGGTCCAGAAATTGATGGAATTTATGACATACGTATTGCCTTGCACTATATGTACCCTTGCGTACTGTTACTCCTGTCGACATTGCAACGTGGGGTAAGTCCCTGCAGATAAGAATTCTCAAACAGGATTCTTTAATTTGCTAACAGACAAAAATTTAGACATCTCACAGTAGGATCTTGTACAAATCAGACAAATGGCGAAGGACTACGAAGATGTTGAGTTCAAAACCATTGAAGGACTAGTCTTGAGAGGATGGTTGTTCTCGGCAGCAAAGCGCGGTCCTGCGGTTATTATGACTCCCGGGGTGAGTTGATATTTGCGACCGTTTTCGTATACAATTCGGCCATCATTTATTATGGGTTACTTTCCAAATGTGACGCTCTAACCCATCTTTGCAGTTCAATTGCGTAAAAGAAGACTTTTACCCGGGATTTCCGCAGCAGTTTCAAAAAGCTGGCATCACAGTGCTTCTCTACGACCCAAGAAACACTGGGGCAAGTTCAGGATTTCCTAGGAACGACATTGAGCCAACGAGACAGGTCGAGGACTATTCTGATGCACATACCTATCTTACGACTTTGTCGATAGTCGACCCTTTGTCCATCGCCATTTGGGGCGTATCATTCACTGGTGGAACAGTTCTCGCCAGCGCAGCAATAGACAAACGTCCATGTGCAGTGATTGCTGTGGCCCCTATCTTCAATTCCGATTATGTCACTGATGGAGACAAAGTAAGGAAGAAGATCATTCGAGACAGGGAGGCGCAAATCCTGTATGGAAGCCCCCCGTTTTTTATCTCCACTCTTGAGTCTCGTGGCATGGTCCCAGTGAACTCGCATATTGCCGTACAGTCCACAGACAGTACAGAGATAACCCACAACCGCGAAGGGTCCACGATCCAGTCATACTTTCGAACAGCCCTTTGGCTACCAGTGCCCCTTGGTCTTCTCCCCATGGTGAATCCAACACCCGTCATGTTTCTTACACCAGAGCACGACTATGTTTCTTTAACACAGGCGCAACTCGATATTTTCGAAACACTGAAAGGACCGAAGAGACTCCATCTTGCTCTGGGAAGGGAGCACGTTAATGTACTTATGGGGGAGGATATGCCGGCGTTGGCGAAGATACAGACAGACTTCTTGTGGCAGGCAGCTCAGGGGAGACTAGCTGGACAATCAAATGGAACGTCAAAAGAAAAGAAGAACGGGGAATTAGATGGCTTTTTGTCGTCACATCAGAAATTGCGGGCTGAAACATGATTATGAGATCCGCGAGCTCTCAAAGTCTTCGTGTTCCCGTCCATCGATATGTTCCCGCCCACCCGCGAATGTGCCCAGTCGCGAATAATGAACAAATCTTGATAGAACTGCATAACGAACCCATGAAACTTATTAAGATGCCGTATATATGTTTATTGTCATATAAATTATAACTTCTGCCCTTAATTTCATAAAATTTGGTTAATGCCGCCTTGATATAGGTGGGATTTACAGTTTGAAAGCTGGATATATATCAGCATATATCTCTCCTAACACAACCGATACAAAAGTTCTAAACTGACCAATCTATAGAGAAATACTTCGACCACATATTTCCAAATATAACTGTCTTTATCAGAGTGTTCTGAGCAAGTTATATCAGATATAAACAGTAAACTTCTCATTCGCGAGTGGACATGCCTATTCGCGACTGGGCAATATTCGCAGGTGGGCCAAAACAGATATCAACGACAAATATATTCAATCGAGGGCGAGACTTAGAGGCTCGGACCACATCTTAGCATAACGTTAGTAGATGTTGGTAGGGGGCTATAGGACTACTCTCGAGACAGATATTATTAACCTACAACCTGCGCGACTGCTCCTTGCCTGCTCTCATATCTATAGCTGCCGTGGAGTATCCCGTTTTTATTTTATTTTGTGGAAGATAGACTTACGCTGCGGCTATAATTTTCGTGAGCTAGGTTCGAGGGTGGACAATATCCCTTTTTACACAGTCAGATATACGAAAGAAAACTATCATGATATTGTTAAATTACACAGCTCGCTTTCTAAGCAGTAATATTCGGAAGCGAAATGGGTTTAAACAACAAGTTCTATATTTGTATAACTTAGGACCACTTAGATAACCCAGATATTCCACCCGTGAAAATTACACTGTAACTATATTTCCTGACTTCTCAATTGCGCAGGCGTCAAGACCATTTTCAGCAATTACGCTCAGTTTTGACTTCAACCTTTCCACCGCTATTTGGCCCAAACTCGCAATCGTGCCTCCGCCAGTGCTTAGCATCTCCAACGTCGTAACCTCAATCCCAAGCCGGCGCCGCAGCCAATTCCGTAACTCAATTGTAACAAGAGAGTCAACTCCTGTTGGCAGGGCAGTTAGCATCCATCCTTATGAGTCCACACACCGCTATCATTAAGATTTTACTTACCCAAAGCAGATAGCGCTTTTTCAACTGCTAGTTCCTCCACAGGCTGAAGCATGAAGCGATAAACCGTCATTCCAATTTCTCGCGTTAGTGCATGCACAATCTCCGAGGTGGACAACAGCGCAGGGTCAGCCTCAACCCCCGCCATCAGAACATTTAGTTCGTCGTGCTCTCCGCTTGTTGTGTTAGTAAAGACTGCTGAGTCTTCCATGTTTCGATATACAGTCATTCTCTTATCGCGCCGCCAAAGGACACGGTTGCTTGGTTCTGACAAGGTCTTTGTGCTGCGAAATCCAATGCCTAGCTGTGCCATGGATGTATATTTGGAGGCATTTGTAGAAGTTGACGGTTGGCTGGTTAGGATGGATAGGTGCAAAGCGTCTAGTAAATCTTTCTCGTTGAGAAACCACATACCAGTCGCCCTCATGTTATTTTCGACTCTTATATTTTGAGAGACATACCCGATATCTGCCATTACCCCGACGTCTAGGACGGAGGCGGGTAGACCAAGAAAGTGTCGATATTGGACAAAAGCGTCTTGGAATGTGTTTCCTGCAGCGTAACTATATAGAATTAAATTAGGTCATGATCGGAAATCGAATTGAGACACAATATACGGTACTTACTTCGACTGATGTGCAGCTCCAAAGTTACCCAAGGCAGACGAAAACATGACAAAAAAATCAAGTTCTTGTTTATATTCCAACAGAACTGTATGCAAGTTCAATGTACCGTCAACTTTTGGTTCAATTGCAGTTCTCCAATCCTTATGGCTCATTTTCATAAGTGGAAGATCTCGCAATACCATTGACAGTTGTAAAACACCAGCGACGGGCCTTCCTGCTCCTATAGCGTTTCCGACAGCTCGCTTGACATCTGCAACATTTGTCACAGACCCAGCTACCATGTCAGCGTGGCAATCTTGGCTTGCCAGCTCTGCGAGAAATAATTTATCGCTTTCAGATGAGCCTGCAGAACGAGAAAGGAATATCAAATATCGAGCTCCGCACTCAACTAAATAGGTCGCTACTGCGCGACCGAGTCCTCCAAGTCCACCAGCGAGTATATAGGCTGCATCTTGGCGAACACGTAAAGGTTGTTTTGTGAGTGTTGTAGGAAGAACAGCTTTGGAGACTTGATTACAAGCATTAGGCATGGCGATTACAAGCTTGCCTATATGCTGCCCCTTCTGCATGAACCTAAAAGCTTCTTCAACATTTTCGGCCTCAAATAAGTGTAATGGAGATATTGGCTGGATATGGCCTTCAGAATAAAGTGCTACAATCTCGGTGAGAAGTCTAAAAAAAATTAGGTTTGTAGCGTCGAAATGTGGAAGAGAAGACATACTCGGGATATAAATCAGGCAACGAAGCTAGATTCACCCCAATAAACATCCGGTTGTCATCGAAAAGATCCATGCTCAGTTGAGCGCGGCCAATGAAGTCTCTCCGACCTATTTCAATCATCTGTGATGGGTATTAGTAGAGTCAATGGTTAGACATAACATCTCCGAATACACAACTTACCTTTCCTCGCGGTGCAACACACTTCCATGAAGCATGTAAAAGCTCTCCAGATAATGAATTCAAAACCACATCAACGCCACGACCCTGAGTCTCGCGCATCAAGTCTGGCAAAAATGATTCATCACGAGAGTTGAATATTTCGCTACGAGAAAGACCGAATGTTTTTATAAGATATTGGACTTTCTCACTGCTGCCAACGGTTGCATAAACCTGATTGAACTGTTAGCAAAATCCACAGTTTATATCGACATATATACCTTAGCTCCAATCATCTTGCAGAGCTGTATTGCAGCAATTCCGACACCTCCACATGCAGAATGAATGAGGATAGTCTGGCCTGCTTTCAAATAAGCCATCTTCATCAGCGAGTAGATTACGGTGCCGTAGACACAAGGCATTGTTGCTGCGTCTGCAAATGACAGTGAGTCTGGAATTTTAACGCAGCGTTCTGCTAGACACGTCTTGTGCGTAGAAAAGCAATTGCGGTCAAGCACCATTACCCTGTCGCCAATCTTCAGGTGTTTAACATTGGATCCTATATCGTGGATGATCCCTGAACCTTCAAGACCTACACCAGCACCTTCGTCATCTGCTATTCCCATGGTGGCGAGAATATCCTATTGGAGTAAGTATTATATGGTAAAGTCATCAAATATAATCAACTGACCTTGAAATTTATTCCCACACATCGAGGCTCTACGATAACTTCGTCAGAACCTAATACTGGGATAGGGGCCTGTGCCCATCTGAGGGAGTGCAGTAAGCCACGTTGTCCGATCTCCAATTTTAGTGGATGGTCTCCGGCACCCTGAACCGAAGCAATTTCATCATGAACCGTAATCCAATGGTATCGACCAATATATATTTCGCCATCGATCAAAGAGAATTCCCAGTCTGGGTCAATCTGTGCCGCTACATCTCTGGCTTGAAACTTGTTGAAGACCCGCGTGATTTCTGTAAATGCGGCTGAATCAAACGTATCAACTTCAAGGGTTGCTAGTGGTATTGAAAGCTCAGAGCGGATGGTCCGGGATAGCCCGAGGAACTGGCTATATTGAGGATCCTTGCAGTTTATCTGCATCTCTTTCGTAACCCACAAAATACCAGCCGTGCCCACATTTTTTATGAACGTCTTGAAGGCCTCGAATGTCTCTTCCGATATGCCATCCAGAAAGGGCTTCTGAAGATCAAGGAGGGAGATGATATCCTGAGATGATCGCGGGACATCAGTGATTTTGCAGCATTCGACATCAAAACCATCTTTCTCTAAACTGGCGCGTACTGCATCCACGTGTTTGCATTCTTCCACGGGGCATAGCAAGGTGACAGCTCGGAAGTGCATTGGAACCGGTGTTGGCCTTGCGATGATATTGGCAGATATGTGCACATTCTCCCGCGGATCGTCATATACAATCGTCTCGATACCTGAGAATCCAGATTCTCGTAGATCTGCCTCCCATCTTGGAGCCGATACGATAGGTTCATGAGGACGTCCATCTGCTTCTCCCAGCCACCAACCTGGTAGAACTCCCATGATGAGATGCATGAACTTCGGCGCTGATGGAACTAGCTCTTGCAAAAAAAAGCGGCCGTTGGGATGGAGTAACTTTTGGACATGTTTAAGTGTGGTGGTGAGTTCTGGTGTGGCATGTATGACATTAGAGGCTATGATGAGATCGTACGAATTTGCGTCAAACCCTTGTTCTAGAGGATCTAGACTAATGTCAAGAGTTTTGAACTCTATGGCTTTGTAATCGGTGAATCTTTTCTGGGCTGTTGGAAAGAAACCAGAGGAAATGTCGGTATAGCTAGACAAGTTAGAATTGTTACGCAAATAGGACCATTGTAAGAAACACTCAAAAACAACTCACCTGTACTTCGAGTACATTCTCTCGCCATTTTCACAAGTTAAGCTTTGGAGCGCAACAATACTCGTCCCACCTGTACCAGCCCCAATTTCTAGTACCTTGAGAGAGGGATTGTTGTGTCCCACGGCTTTCATAAATGCCGTAGAGTCAAGTCTGTCAGCCGTAATGTTATAAACGTTTGTAAGCCCGTTATCATGAACATAGATTTCTAAGGCTTCTTTCTTGCCGTTGAAGATGTCACTGCAATTGTAATACAGCCTATAGATTAGCTCGGCTGCTGCAGACAGTTCCGAAGTCCGGAGCTGCTCAGTCATCGTTGCAATCAACGTTCGACGTTCATCCGAATTCATGGAAGTAAGAACTCGATCGTCCTGAACAAGCGGGTGACCTCCATTCCGTGCAATATCAAGCTGAGTATCGATCCATTGACGATATTTGACAAGATGATCTATCGAAAGTTCAATATTTGAGATCTGCTGCTGCATCTCCAGCATGCAGAGAATTGAAAATTTCTCTATGTCCTCAATAGCCTTTGGCTCGTTGGATGATGGTATCATCAATTTGCTCGAGTCTGCAAAATCTATGTCTGCGTCCCAATGAAGTCGAGCTGCTGCAACTGTGTCAGTATCTCGAGCTATATCGTCACTGTCTACTGGCGAAAATATTCCTCCTTGTAACGATAAAAGCATCTGGCCATCTCCCATAATTATAGCGCTTCCTTTAAGACCTCCTCCATTTCCAGGGTGATTATTGGTTGAAGCTTCCGCTGTTAGAGAGACTTGGGCTTTTGGATCGCATATGTAAAGTTGGTCAATGAAGGTGGGTATGTGCAACCTATCCATCTTCCTAAGTAATCCATCTGAAGCAGCAAAGGCAAAAAGTTGTAGACAGTTATCAATTGTGGTTGGATGTAACGCATAGTGAGACTCGCTGGCCTCTGGAGATCGCAGTGTGGAGTATGCTGTATTTCTTCCTGGGAATGCCGATACTGAATCAAGGCCTTGGAATCTTTCTCCATAGTTCAGTCCTAGCCTCTTTAGCGTTGAATAGGGAGATTGTATGTGTCTGGGGAGTGGTTCAAGCTTTCTACTCGATAGTTGTGCATGTTGAGCTTGACAATCTTTTCCAGGTCTGATATCCCCAACGCAGTGCCTGGTCCAGGTCGATCCGTTGTATGATGAGATGCAGAAATCGTACCAGAATTCTGAATCAAGAGTTGCGGTCAGTCTCTTTGGACTGAAAGAAGTCATGAGTTCAGAGTTTTGATCGTCGTTCAATACAAGGGCGATGTGAATGTCGAGATTCTTAATGCTAAATTCCTCCATCCCAGTAAGCTGGCGTACGGCTTCTACAGCCATTGAAATGTACGCAGCCGCGGGAAAGACAATATCCTCACGGACCTTGTGATGTGATATCCAAGGAACATCCTTCAAACGCAACACATTTCGCCAAGTTGGCTTCAGGTCGTTGCCATCCAATATGCGAGATCCTAGGATTTCGTGGTGTGGAAACTTTCTGAGCCTCCTATAACAAATCAGCAACAAGTCAACATGTGCGGGGAACTGTAGAGAGAATTATTCAACATACCAACCTTTGCTCACTCTGCTTTCATCCCAATAGCACTTGTCGTGTCTCCAAGGATATGATGGTAGGTCTACTAACGTGCGGCCAGTTGGAGTCAGTAACTCAAAATTCATCTTAGAAGACTGTATATAGAGTTCGCCAAGCGTTTGTAGGAAGCTCATTAAGCAGTTTTCGCCTCTGACCAAGGTTGACGTATATGATAATTTGGTCTTCGTCATGGTCTCTTTGAATATCTGTCGTAGAGGTCCTGCAAGAGCGGAGTGTGGACCAATCTCAACAAACACTTGATCTGCATCTCCATCTTCAATCATAGCCTTCACAGCTGAATAGAAGTTGACTGGATATTCTAGGTTTTGACGCCAGTACAATGGGCCTAATTTTTCTGTTAAAGTCTTTTTTCCTGTGACTGTAGAAAAGAAAGGTAGAGAAGGATTTCGGCCGACAATTTCCTGTAGGAGCGACTCGTAGTCGGGCCCAATATCAGCCATATGATGAGAATGATACGCCATACCGCCCGTCTTCAGTCGTCGCACAAAAATATCTGGGTTCTCATCCCTAAGTTGCTCGATTACGGAGTCGATTCCGTCACTATCTCCAGAAAGGGTGACACTTGTCGGGCTATTCTCACATGCAACTATCACGCCACGTTCGAGGTATAGGCTAGCTTCAGCGCGCCCAAGTCCGACAGCTGCCATAGCTCCCTGCTTAGTACACCGAGTCGTCACCAGTCCACGGTAATAGGCGGTGATAATGGCCTCTTTTGCGGTGATTGCATTTGCTGCGTATGCAGCAGCAATCTCGCCACTCGAATGCCCTACCACTGCAGAGGGTGAAACCCCAAATCTCTTGAGCAAATTTACCAATGCTATCTGAACTACGGTGCAAAGTGGTTGGGCATATTCTGCTTTACCTATTACACTTTCATGTCCCAACTTTGCAAGCTCGTCGTAAACAGACCATGTCGGGGGATTGGGCAGCTGTGCTAGGATTTCTCCACACTCTCGAATGTCTGCGTCAAAAGATGGGAATTCTTTAGCTAGAGGAATTGCCATGCCGGGCCATTGTGCTCCTTGACCTGTAAAGACGAATTTTATCGAAGGGGGATCTTTTGCCTTCCCGGTACTCATCATTTCTGGTGATGTTGAACCGTCTGTGATGCAATACCCCCTGCGTTCTAGATGCTCTCGTCGGTTGGCTAACGTGAAAGCTAGATCTTCCATATTGTAAACGTTGCTCTGGATGTACCCTCCAATTGTTTTGGCTCTTTCTCGCAAAGACTCGGTGTTGCTAGCAGAGTACACGAGCAGCCGAGGACTTAGTGAAGTAGAACAAGTTGTTCGGGATTGTACTTTAGTACTAATTCCGTAGGACCTAGCGGACTCGAGAATTATGTGAGCATTTGCACCCGTCACTCCAAAGGAGTTGACACTGATGCGTTCTTGCCGTTGTTTCGGCCACGGAGTAACATCAACGGGGACCTTCAAGTTGGCATCCACAAATGGTATCTTTGGGTTTGGCGTCGAGAAATTGACCTGTGGAGGTATGATTTGATTTTCAAGGGCCATTATAGCCTTAATGATGCTCGTGATCCCAGAAGCGCCTTCCGAATGGCCAAAGTTGGGCTTGACGCTGCCAATGTATGTCACTTTCTCGTTTCCGAAGACCTTTCCAACCGCCTCAAGCTCTAATGGATCTCCCGCGGCTGTTCCAGTTCCGTGGCATTCAACAAAGGGAGTCTCATGGGAGTCCAACTGCGCACGCGCATATACTCCTTTCATCAGACTTTCGTGGGCTTTGGGATTTGGGGACATGATTCCTTCGCTTCTTCCGTCACAGTTGGCCCCAGTAGCCCGAATAACCGCTCGAATTGGATCGCCATCCCTGACCGCAGCGCTTAGCTTCTTGATGTAAATTGCGTTGATGGCCTCTCCACGGGCATAACCGTTTGCTGACGCATCGAATGTCCTGGATTCACCTGTAGGTGATAATACTCCAGCTTCGGTCTGTGTGGTGGTCATTGTTGGCGTCATGATAAGGTTTGCTCCAGCCACTATCGCAGATGCACAGTTACCAGTTTGAATCGCTTGACAAGCCTATATTTTCTGTTGAGATAACGTTACAGCATAAAGGTGGGCTTACTAACCTCATGCAATGCAGTTGTAGATGAAGAACACGCGGTTTTCACAGTCATGCTATTTAGATTTAATGACATAGCCCTAATGGTTCAGAGAAATAGCGGAACAAAATACATACCTTGGTCCATGCAAATTGTATTCATACGAAATGCGATTCGACATAGCAAAGTCACCAAGCCCTGCGATATCGTAAACTCCAGTTCGCTGACTGTCTTTTGCAGCTAGATCAATCCAATCCTAATAGAACGTGTTACTAAGTGGCCATTTAGTGCTTAACCAAAGTCATAAGCACTAGGAATAGCTGGTAATCACCTCTCCCCAAGTGCCAACAAAGACGCCTGTGTTGGTTCCCCTCCATCCTTTCTGCCCAGCGCTCTCCATACACTCCCATACAACCTCCAAAAGCATCCTATGTTGCGGATCAACCTTTTCGAGTTCAGCCTGGCTCATGGTGAAGAATGAGGTATCGATATGCTCCAGACCTTCGGAGAGAAAGTGACCGTGCTGCATCCCTACACTGCCGACTCGTTGAGACGGGCTGTAAAAGGCCTCGATATTGTATCGGTCTGGAGGCACAAGCCCTCGAGTGCTCTTCTTGTCTACGAGTGCTTGCCAAAGTGCCTCCGGTGATCGGATGCCGCCAGGAAGGCGCAATGCCATGCCAACAATTGCCACCGGTTCAAAGATGGCCATACTTTGTTCATCTTCTTGGCCAGACCCGGGATTGGGACCGGCCGTCAAGTTTGCAGTGTCATTGTGGCCGTGCTTAACGTTATGGCCGTTTGGCGAGCTCCCATTAATACTCGATACGCTCGTTATTGGATGACTGCTTTGGGTAATTCCTCCCAAGTCAGAAGTAACGTTATCGAGGGAGGACATTTGCGAGAAACAAAGATTGTCACAGTTAACGTTAAAGAGCAAAATGAAAATAAATTGTGAAGTTGAGTCAGATTCTCCCGAGACAGATTGCTTACATGCACCTACTCATGTTCTGGGTATTAAACACTCATAAAGAGAGAGAAAGATATACCAACTGTTCTCTCACGCTCAACTCGGCTAGATGCTAACGTTATCCCTTGAAGCCAAGCGCACGCACATGCCCCACGATGAGTTCCCCCACGATGAGTTCCCCCACGATAACGTTATATCAGTCAGCCATTTGGTCTCGATTAGGTCCTAACAGATCCATCGGGGCGTACGTACAGTTACCCGACCGGTCACAAAGGTTCTAACTGCATAATGCTGGTAACGGGTTTCGGAATATGTTGGTCCGGGGCGAATTCTTCAGGGGGCGGTTAACGGCTAAACTGACGCATTCTCCTCACCATGAACCCTTTGAATCCTTCGTTGACGCTCTTACTATATACACCGCTTGTTCGCGGCAACGATAAGCAATTTGGCCCCCTCAACTCCAAACCATCGTTTGAGGATCCGCTTTCTAAATAGCCCGGGAGCAGCCTCCCCGCTTTCTAACACCAGATACGTGCAGGCGCAATACGCGCAATACGCAACCATGCTTTCCATGTAAGAATAGATAGTATGCTTGAAATCTGACGGCCCGGTGTTTGCGGTTTTGTCGTTCATGCATGCACTGTCATGCACTGTGCTATTACATTGACATGGGCATGTTTGGCTGATAAATCTTCCGTCTCCATGTCTGTAAGTTATGTGAAAGTTCAGATGGTTGGCTCCAGTTCTGGATAAATCATCATTCTTTTAGAGGGATGGCTTAGTGAACTTTTCAGTCTTACTTCAGGCTTAACATTACATTAGATTTCTCCCTGCAATTTAATCCATCGCAATTCGGGACGGGAGAAACATCAACATCGTCGAAATGGGTACTTTCGCTCAACTGTGTTCTATTGCTGGAGTAACAAGTTTCTTATCGATTGGTTTCCTCCCACAACATCGACAATTCCTCCTTGGGTCTCCAGGCTATGTCTTGGCTTTTATCCAGTATCTCATTCTAGAAATTGCTCTTTGGGGAGTGTGGTTAGTGATTCTGTACCCGAGGTACTTCAGCCCTCTGAGGCATTTGCCACAACCTGAGGTAAGAAAATTTGTAGCCTCTGTTGATTGAAGTTCACGACATCCACTCTCTCGTTTCTACTATAGAATTGGTATCTTACCGTTAAAAGCCTTCCAAGTCTATGTAAGTGCTAATTCCTTGTTATTTAGGGGAACAGCTTTTTCATGGGGCAATGGCCGACACTACGGAATGAAAAGACAGCACGGCCGCTACAAAGATGGTAAATCTCCACCCCCCTCTAAAGCCCAAAATTTTGATTTCATTTTAGGATCAACGACATCCCACACACGGGCCTGATCAAATATCTGTACATGTTCAATTATGAGCTTCTCATAATATGTTCCCCAGACGCCTTGCGTGAGGTCCTAGTGACCAAGTGCTACGACTTCGAGAAACCCAGACCACTCTCCCGCCTCGCTATTCACTTCTTTGGCCTTGCGATGCCCTTTGTCGAGGGCGATAAACACAAGTTTCAGCGGAAGATGGTGGCTCCCGCGTTCGCTTTCAAGCATATTAAAGATCTATGTCCCACATTCTGGGACATGAGCGCAGAAATAGTCAGCATCTTAACAGAGGAAGTGAAGAAAGGCGCAGGAACACCGAAAGTGACAAACGGAAATCTCTCCCCCGTGGCCCCGGATCAGGCCGTGCTGGAGATAGTGAAGTGGTGGAAGGCCATCACCCTCGACATAATGGGAGTCGCCGGCATGGGCCAGGACTTTAAGTCGCGTTACAGCGAGGACCATCCTCTCAAACAAGCATATTTCAATTTGTTCAGGCCAAACTGGGAAGCGGCCTACTCTGTCTTCGCGCGCTTGGTCGTCCCGGTCTGGGCGTTCAAGTACATCCCCATCAAGATGAACTCCGTCATGGAGGAGTCTCGCAAAACTATTCGCGATAATTGCCTCCAACTTATCAGGACGAAGTCTGCACAACTCGCCAAGAACGAACTCACAGATCTGGACATTCTCTCCTGTGCCATTCAAAGTGGCGGTTTCACCGAGCAGGGTATCATTGACGAGATGACAATTTTCCTCTTGGCAGGACACGAGTCGACCTCCGTCGCCATGACATGGGCAACGTATGCTCTTAGTCAGTATCCGGAGGTCCAAACTCAACTTCGCGCTGAGGTCCGCGCTAATCTTCCTTCCCCGTCAGGGTCTAATACCAAGGTAACAAGTCTCGATATCGAGCACATCCCGTATCTTACTGCTGTCTGCAATGAGGTCATGCGCTTCTACGATGTCTTCGCGTGGACCTTCCGAGAGGCTGTGAAGGACACGACAATTCTGGGACAAAAGATACCAAAGGGTACAAAGCTCGTGATTCCGGTTTCGGCTGTGCACCGTGATCGCAAGATTTGGGGCGACGGCGCAGATTCATTCAACCCCGACCGTTGGATGCCAGGGAATGCAAACTCGTCGCTCGGAGGCGCTAGTTCGAATTTTGCGTTCATGGCGTTCAATAAAGGGCCTAGGACCTGTATCGGTGAGTCATTTGCTAGAGCGGAATTTGCATGTCTCCTCGCAGCGTGGGTTGGTCGTTTTGAATTCGAGTTGAATGATCCGAGGGAGCTCGACGACAAGAACTACGAGTTAGCTGGCGGCTTCACAATTGGGCCAGTAAATGGGTTGGATATTAAGGTGAGAACTATAGACGGGTGGTGAAAGGGCGTATCAAATAGCAGTGCAATCACCTATTCAATATGCCCTCAACTAAGGCGTAAAGAAGACAATTTTTATACATTTTGAGGCTTGGGTTGTTTCGGACAATAAGTCTTAGGGATCATTGTCGTTTTAGAGTTGAAATAGCTAAACATATGGAACCATATGAACTCAGAGAAGCTAGAAAATCAAATTCAACCTTTGTTTAAGTGGAATGTTCGCACTGCCTGCGCCATATTTTCCCCGCAGCATTCCCCCGCAGTATTCCCCCCCGCAGTATTTCCCCCGCAGTTTCCCCTGGCAGTATTTCCCCACACTTTTCAGCGGGACAGCTTGTGGAGGCGCAACGCTAGAGACGGGATATAGATGTTCGGATGTGGGACCGCTGGATCTGGGGTGAAAGCAATTGGATCAAGGGTGGTCTAGCCCGTCTTTCGCTATATATTACTGATAACCGTACAGTAACAGTACCCCATGTTACAACATGTGAGAGATAAAGTCAAAGGCTCTCGCTCAGTTGATTTATGGACTAGAGCCCTGTCAGCTTCATCATTTGTCCTTCAGTTTAACAAATTATTATGGTAATCAACACAAGCTTGGCAAAATGTGTTCTGATGGGACAATTCAGGAGAAAGCCGACAACAATGACACTGTCCACCACGAGCAGGCCGGAAGAGACAATCTGAAGTCGGCGTCTCCTCCTTCTCTGGACGCAAATCTAGTGTATGACAACGACGAAGAAGAGCCTGAGATTCATACGCGGACCTATCTCGCTCTAGTGGCCATGTTCACGCTGAATTTGGTCCAGGTGTTAGCTCTCCAAGGACCTCCTGCAGTGGTAAGTGAAAAGAGTCACCCCGGAAGGTATCGTCAGTAGAATAATACCCTGATGCATTCAGTTATCCTACATAGGAAAAGATCTCAAATGATCCGGTTCGTGAGACCTGGGTGCCGAATGCCCTCTCACTAGTGCAAGCGGTCGTGGCTCCCGTCATCTGCTCTGCCTCAGACACTTTCCAAGCTCGGAAATCACTTCTCATAGGCTGTTCTCTGATATCTTTTATCGGTGCAGCGATTGCGCCGGGATCTAAGGACATCTACCGGCTGATAGTCGCCCAGATCTTGATTGGATTTGGTTTTGCTACAGTTCCACTAGCCTACTGTGTTCCCAGTGAAGTACTTCCAAAGAGATGGAGACCTAGTAAGTCCCATAATCAACAGTATTTATACAACTGCTTTATTACGAGATTGACCTAACTGGTTTGCAGTGGTGCAAGCTGGTATGCCCTACAGCGGGCCAGACCCGCTGTACTATGACGCGAACCGGATAAGGAAGGATCTAGGTGCGAATGCAAGGTACATAATCGTGAGATGGGATCGCATGGTTTTTGCGGCGTGTAAGTGCGGAGTTACAGAAGGCAATATGTCTTGTTGACGGCTGTCTTCATGGTAGTGCAAATTAGTTAGCGTCGCTACAGTTACTATAGTCACTATATATACTCCGGCATCCACATAACTGTTACATACGACCATAGACTCAAGAGAATTGGGCATTCCGTCCGCTCTGCCATACACAAGCTTGCGTATCCTCTGGCTAATAGTCTAAATCGTGCCAATAGGCATCCAAGCCCCTTGCCGCCCTATGGGTGATCTTGGGTTGAGGCTAGGGGTGAGCAGGGTGAGGCGAGGTTATGTTTTCGCGTCAATTTCGTGTCACTCTCGTCTTAGCATCGTAATAGTACCAGAGTACTATTGTTTTAGCTTACGTACCCTTGTTCAGCTGCCTTGCTCTTATTTTCTATAATCTACTAGAACTATGTATCGTATAATATTAAAACTAGAGTTTTAAATTAGACTATAGAAATAGAGAATATATGCAATCCGGCAGTAGGATTCACAGAGGCAATTGTATTCGTTAGTGGTAAAGTCACAGCTAAAACTGTCTTTCCAACAGCCAAGGGCGTCCCAGCGTAGAAGAGAGTTCCGGTTTTTAGATGATTCTGTCCGGTAGCACCGTTGACGTAAGGCGTAGTTACAACAACACTGTTCACTAAGAACTGAGTGTTGAAGTAGTTTCCAAATTCCAAAGTAAACCGGGACGAGCTTCCGTCAGTGTAGAAAATCGTGCCTACGCCTCCATTATATGAGTTTGTGGAAGCACCAACGAACCCCAATGTTTTTCCTGTGCCATTAACAAGAATAGTCTGCCCCAGAGACAGCATGTTGTCTCGAGTCCCGACAGGCACATTAGGCCACTTGAAAGTGACTCCTCCCGCATTGAACTCCGCCCCACGTTCCAAGCCAACAGCAGCTAATGCCTGCGTAGAATAAGTATTCTTTAAGCCGTCGAAATTACCCACCGCTACATTAGAGTCATTGCTGACACCGATGTTGTTTCGGGCTTGCTCGATCGTTAGGGGGGCGTAGACTGGCACAGTAAAGGGCTTTTGGGCGGCTTGGTTATGTATTTTGAAGGACGCAGTAACAACCGGCGGCTGGTAAAATACCCCAGCGGCTTGAGGAGAGACGGTCCAAGATGCATGGACGGTTGAGGCGGCTTGTACGCTGTTCAGGCTGACAGATTCTGCTGAACCGACTGTCCAGCCTACTGCAGGCCCAAGAGACAACTCCACGTTTGACAGATTTGGCGAACCGGCGCGCGCAACCAGTGAACCGGGGCTCGGGATAGCCTTAATTTTGACGCTATCCTGGCCAAGAGTGGCATGAACAACTTTGACGGTAATAGTTCCAGGGCGACCAGCAAGCGTTCGAATTGCCGCTCCACCTACACCTCCATTTTCTGTCCATGAGAAAGCACCGTTCTTCAAAGTTACAGTGAGCGTGCTGGTCTGGCCAGCGAGTACCACGCTTGGATTAGCAGTCACATCCAACGAGACAAGTTGACTGATCCACTCGCCAGGACCGGTAACACTAACTTCCACGTCTCCGGTGGCGTATGGGCGAGGGTTGCCGTACTTATCTACGGCACGGAAGGTGATCAGCGTAGTGTCAATTCCGTCAGCATCAAGCTCTTTGTCATTAAGAGTGATCTTAATGCCGTCTCCCCGTGTGCTTCCAGAAAAGGTCCGCGAAGTAGCTTTCTTCTTAGACACATACCCATCTAGGCGAAGCTCTGGCAATTTTGAAGCGTCAATTTTTGTCGTATCAAGATAGAAAGGGGGGTGAGCAGTATGAGGGAAGTTGACTGTGTCGGGATGGAGCGTTGCGAAATGGGCTTCGTTGATGTACGCCTCCAGGGTATCGGCGTTAGACCAGATTGTAGCATTTTGACCGAGCGTCGTAACTGGCGATACAGGTCCAAAATCCCAGTAAAATGCTGGCTCTATTCGTGCCTTGGTAGAAGGGTCGCCTTGAGTAAGATAAAAGGAAGCCCCGGGTTTGTAGACACGGAATGAGTCAATAATCCCTGACCGCTTTACATTCTTATAAACATTTCCACTCAGGGAGTCGTAGTCAATTCCAACCCATCCAAGCAGGCCACTATAACTATTATTACCAGCGGCAATATCATGTACCTGGGCGTGTAATTTAGACTGGACCTGCTGACTGTGCTGATTGTCAATCCATCGGAAAAACTTGGGGCCAACCAACGCGCCTACACATTCTGCGACAAAATAGGGAACAGTTGTAAGCGGCGGCTGCAAATAAGCGTTCCCATCTACGCCCGGACTATAGTCGTCGTAGGAGAAAACCTCTGACACCGAGTCTACCAGCGATTGAGGGGATACTGAAGTGCCCGAAGATTGGCGGCTACCGTCGAGGCTTCTGGCCAGCTCCTTTGTCTTGGTGTAAAACACTGGTGCACGAGGAGATTCGTTGATCTGGACGCCCCAAATGATAATTGAAGGACGACTACGATCACGGATGATCATTTCACGGATGTCTGAAAGGACATGCTCTCGCCAAGTTTCGTTTCCAACGAACTGCCAGCCTGGGACTTCCTGCCACACCATAATTCCGAGTTCATCGCACCTGTCTAAAAAGTAAGGGGATTGCGGATAATGAGTAGCGCGAACCATGTTATTGTTGAGTTCTTTAAGCATTTCTGCATCGCGCCTCTGAAGCCTTTTTGGGGCTGACATTCCAATGTAAGGGAAGCTCTGGTGACGGTTTAAGCCAAATACCTTGAGTCTGCTGCCATTGAGGAAGAAGCCATCTACAGTAAAGACTGCCTCGCGGAAACCAATATTGCGGGTAAATCTATGAGATTCCTTGCCGTTAACAGTCAAGGTCGTAACCACTTGATAGAGCTTTGGAGAATCAGGTGACCACAGCTCCACGTGTGGAGTGGAGATATTGAGTGCGAAAGTTTGATTTCCCGATTCAGATATTGTGTTGGTTTGTGTGACCTTTGAGAGAATCTTATTACCGTCTTTCAGCTGTGAAAGTATATTGACTCGGCCCGGAGCCTTTGCCGAATCGATAGTGTATTCCACAACGACCTCGCGCGATGATTTCAGGACATTGACGGGTTTGGCAAAGACATCTGATATGAAAGAGGAGGGCACCGTTCGCAAGGCGACATCGCGGTTGATTCCGCCAGGTTCCATGAAGTCTATAGATGACGGACCATCTGGTGATCCCTGCGGGTTGATATAAGACCAACGGGCGTCCACAATAACACCAAGGACGTTGCCTGTAGGTTTGACGTAGTCGGTGATCTCGTAAGTAAACGGCAAGTACCCGCCCTCATGAGTTGGTAGAGCATGACCGTTGATAGAGGGGCTGGTGATAGTGAGAACACCGTCGAAATCGAGGAACGTTCGGACAGAATTGCCACCACTATGCTTAGGGAGATCAAAGTGCCGACGATATATCCAGATTTTGCTCCAGGAGTCGCTCTCAAAGTTGTTCCAGCCGAGGGGTGTCACCACGTGGGGAATGGTGACTTCTTGAAAGCTAGTATCATCAAAGGTAGGAACCTCACTGCCAGGGGTATATTCGCCACCAAACAACCAGCCTTGATTGAGGGGAGTGACGCCCTCAGGACCGCCAGCTCCAGCAGCGTGTACCGTCGTAATAAGTGTTGGTAGGAAAACCAACAGAGCCGTCAAGCTGGCCATTGGCCCTAGAAAATTGCCCGGCGCCCGGGTTCGGGTACATTTTGGCAACATTTCGTTGTGTCTCAGAAGCTAGTCCGGGGATCCGTGAGATTTCCGGTTTACGTCTACAATTCCACTTCCGCAACGCGTCCAAACGCTACATATTTATAAAGTATCCTCTTCTCTTTATATTCCAACATCCATCCACCTACTTGCTGCATGCAACCTTACATTGCCATCTACCCTAGTAATTACACCATCGATAACTAGCGCGAGAAAGGAATAGTTAGCCAGACGCCAGACTACGTGCGGTTTGGTAGTCGTAAACCAAACCGCGATTATCGATTCCAGACGCGGATATCGCTTCCGAAGCGCGGATATCGCTTCCAAACTGCGGATGTCGCTTTTAGCCCGCGCATATTGCTTTCAACCTACGGATATTGCTTCCACTAGCGGATATCGCTTACTTACTTCTTGAGCGAAGCGAAAGTTTGGTAACGACGATTATTCTATTACGAAGTGTAGGAACTACAGGTTAGCTAGGTACAGAATTGGCTATAAAAATACGGTGTCGAGTTGCTGGTAGCTAAAGCTCCCTGAATGTAAAACTGTCCTTGATGCGTGCTTCGCCTTGAATTCCAGCTAGAATTTTGTCAAAGCCTTCCTGCAATTCATCTGTCTCGTCTCCACCACATCCCCTAGAACTATAAAAAAACTCGCAGTACCCCTTCCCAACCATGACGCGCACGGTGTAAGGCGGCACATCACGTGGGTGCACGTGAAAGAGGACCCTTACTCAGGGGAGCCCTATTGTGGAGCGGTGGCCCTTACCCACGAAGGTCATAGAATAGGGACTGGAGGCATCCGAGGAAGGCTCTCCAGTCAATAGTCGCTGTATCTACGTAGACCTATTGGGCTTACTGAATACGATACCCTTCCTGCCTCCTGACCTGGTTCCCTGGACTCCCGTGAGACCCTTCGGACTACGCTTTACAAGAAGATGAGCGACGGCAGAACCAAATTAAGGTTAAACAGCGGATAGGTGCGGAACATGAATAGACGGAGAGCTCAACCAGAACTCCCTCATTCCAAAGCGACGACGTTTGTGATTAGTCGGGATTTAACGTCCGTGTGGTTTCAAATTCAAGTGACGTGTCAGCTGCGGGGTAGTTGAAGTTCTGTTGCTGCAAGTCGAGCAATTAGGGGCTAGATGCATACCAAGGTATAACGAAGGGTGAGGGGGTGAAACAACCAAAAACCTATTTCGCTCAAAGGAAACCAGAATTTGCAAAGCAACGAAGGCGTCTTCAATTCCTTAGAGCTAAATCTACATTCTCGAAAGTTGAATAATCTCACACAAACACATACAGAGCTTAATCTGTTTATTTGATTCCGCGGATCTCTATACTCATCCCCACTAATGAAACGGGAAAGCTAGCTAGGTAGTATGCATTGTATTATTTTCTTTTCCCCCTAGCTTGCATCTATTTTGTGACTTACTGCCGCAAACAAGCCGGTTGCAGATCAGATAAGCTTTCAGAGTATATCTTCAGGGAGGCACGCGAGTCAGGTGGAAATGGTGTGTAGTACAGATTGTCTTTCAAGATATCTCCGTCTTAGGCGAACGAATCAGACGGAAAATGGTGCAGCACACATATTTGGAGGCGTTATTTGTGGAGGTCAACTGATGCCCGATACATACGCACACTATAAGTAAAGATAATGACGAGGAGATAGTATATAAAGCGATGCTAATACCAAAACCCAGCCCTTCCAATGCCCCTTCGGCACCTTCAGATTTTCCTGTATTTCTCCCCATTACAATACGAAACTGACGCTGCCAACAATGCTCTCCATAGGTGTCTGCCTTCAAATTGCTGCGTCCCTAGCTGTGAGCTTCGTCTCTTTTTTCATCTGGACATATCTTACATCCCCAGGTAAGCTTCCCATTGCTATGTTATTCCATCGATACCCTACGTACTCCAATAGGGTGGCCCTGTTATCTTTGGTTGTCTTTGGCAACTTCTGGGGCCTCACTAGAGCATTGAATCGAAATAAAAGATTCCACTAACTTTCATCGAGTCAAAAACATACCGGGGCCTTTCCTTGCAAAGTGCACAAACTGGTGGAGATTTTTTAGCATATATAACAATCACTCAGTACAAACTCAACTCTTCCTCCACAATAAATACGGCCCCGCAGTGCAGTTAGGTCCGAACCTCGTAAGTCTGAGCGACCCTAAGCTCCTTCGAACCCTTTACGATACCCGGGGCGATTATCTCAAGGTGAGAACCCCTTCTAGCCTCATTCTAAATTCCGTGTCTAACAAATTAGAGCAAATTTTATGATGTCAACTCCTCCAAAATTGGCCACAAAATTATATACAATGTCTTTTCAACAAGGAGCAATAAAGCACATGCCCATGCCATCAGACCCGTTCGGAAGCTTTTCATGCTCTCATCCCTTCTAAAAACAGAACCACTCATTGACGCAACCATTCAAACGCTCCTATCCAAAATTGACTCAAACTTTGCTCTCGGCGAAAATTCTGGGAAGACGTGCAAGATGGACAACTGGCTTCCCTTTTTCGCCTGGGATGTTATTGGCCGTTTGACATTTGGCGTCCCCATGGGCTACCTGGATAACGGTTGCGATTTCGATGGCTCTCAACGATCTGGAGTAGAAACGTTCTTCTATTTCGCATGTGTTGGACAGATCCCTAAGCTGGACTACTTTCTAGCGAAGAACCCTGTGTGTCGCATTGGGCCACCTGCTTTCAATGGGCCGGCGATATTATGTGCACAGCGAGTTGCCGAAAGACAGAGAGAGTATGAAACTAAAGGAGAGAAGGCCCATAAAGACATGCTTGAGGATTTCATGAGGATTAACAGAGAGGACCCTACCATAATGGATGACAACGCCGTTGTAGGAGCACTGATTGTGAATGTTCTTGCCGGAGGAGATACGACCGGCATCCTACTCTGTGCTATCATCTATTACGTACTCAAGGACCAAAGTGTGTACAGGAAACTGATGGAAGAGCTCGACGCTGCGAATTTGCCATGCCCCGTTAGCTATGCGTCTGCTGAGAAGTTGCCCTATTTTGATGCTGTGGTTAAGGAAGCCGCCCGTATGCACCCCGGCGTCGGGTTGATACTTGAACGGGTTGTCCCAGCCGAGGGCCTCATACTCGCAGATGGCAGGGTTCTTTCCCCAGGGACCATCGTTGGTATGAATGCATGGGTCATCCATCAAAACAAAGAAATTTTTGGCGACGACGCAGCGTCTTTTAACCCTGAACGCTGGTTGCGTGGCGAGGTAGAGACAGAGGAGGTTCGTAAATTTTTGCCATGGCTTCCTGTCAGCTCTTGAAAGCTGAGAGTATCAAGAGCGCATTACGAGTGCATCTACTTAAGACACCGTCAAAGCTGTACTCTAAATGTACTCCTGGCACTCCTAGAGATCTTCGGAATTTCGTGCGAAAAATGTGCTAATTACTTAAGTAGGGGTACCAGGCTCGGTTTAGCATGATGAAGAGTCATGATTTGGCGTTTGGGGCCGGCAAGCGGGTCTGTATGGGCAGAAGCGTGAGTATTCTGGAGACGTACAAGGTTATGACTACCTTGTTTTTGACATATGAGGTGAGTGTGAATCACTTGGATTCTCCAGTTTTAGGGATCGGACTGATATTTTATAAGATGAGCCTTGTGGATCCAAGCAAAGAATGGCACATCCTATACTCTTGGTTTACGAAGCAGACTGGGATAGATGTGAAGCTTCGGAGAAGGGACATGACAGGGATCTAGGTACATATTGTCAAAGAGCATCACTACTCTAGTTTTTACCGCCCTTCAATCGCTATGAATCTGGCTGGATTTTCTATACTTGCTCTTGCTATACACAAGCTTGTGTATCCTCTGGATAATAGTCTCAATAGACATAGTGCGAAATCGGGGCCCCTTGCCTCCTGAAGCTTGGGCCAAGGTGTACGCGAGGGTGAGCCGGGTGAGCAGTGTAAGCAGGGTGAGTATGGCGGTTATGGAGGAATATCCATTGCAAATCTATGTTATGGAGATTATAAGATTGCAGATATAAATTTGAATTTGAGTTAAGAGTAGGCACGACAAACTCTCACCTTACTCACCTTGCTCACCCTGCTCACCCTGCTCACCTTGCTCAGCATGCTCACCCACTCACCCATAGGCGTCCACTGTTGCGATACAACGCGTTGTAAAAAATGGACCCACTTTTGGGTGGTCGAGGTGGTCGAGATGGTCGCGATCACAAAATAAGGGGCAAGGTCACAAAATAAGGGGCTAGGGCGGCGACGCTCACCCACTAGGCCGGATGGCACCGATTTAACTATCTGCCAGAGGATTGCTTGAGATCGGTGGATTAGTAGTTGGGTGGGTGACCACCAGCGAATACCCACTGTTGTATGTTTTTGCCTTTTTTCTTTTTTGTCGTTTGCTACATTTTTATAGGGGGAAGGGGAGGGGGGCTGTATTACAATTTTATCTGTGCTATACAAATAGATATTTAGCGTGGGCAATTTTTTATAGATGAAAGTAGATTGCGGGGTTTTCGGAATAGTGGCTTCGAGAGCTGTACTTTACGTAGCGCACGAGTCTATTTTCCTAGGCTATTTAAATTTACCATTTAACTAACTTATTTAAATGTCGTTTATATTTTTTCCTACTACTAGCTACGACACGTTATGGCTTTTGGTATATTTAAATAATACCAGACTACCGTACGCCCTTTTGTCCTCGGGAGTCATTGAAGTCCATCAAGCACCTATGTTGTCACTATAGCCCTTATTAGACGGTATAGTTCCTAAGCTTATCATTATGAAGTAGCAAGATGCGACAATCAACACTCCACAATACTAGAATCTACATTTCAAGGCAGCACCAGATGCAGAATCGAATATGCACCTATTATTAACCAACTATATGTTGTCATACATGAAACTTGTTCCGTATATGGTTTCTAATATACGAAAGCCTTAGTTCTATTGTCACAAGAGACTTGTTGAAAATCACCAAGAGAGGAGCTTAGTAACGGCTAACATAAGGCAGGCGTTGTTGGTGATCAGTTTACATGTCTCCACCTTTATGACCACTGGGAGAAGAATCCCCAAATCTCTCCGCCAGTATACGAATCCTTGCCGCTGTCAACATATGATCCATCTACCGGACCAGGCATATGACCTCCGTCAAACGCAATCCACGAAACAGGGTAGCCATCGTTGCATCCTGGATACTCGGTCTTGATGTGCATCATGCTTCCAGCAGCAGGCTCTTGGGGTGAGATGTTATCACAGCCGTTATTGGCAACGAATCTGTCACGCAAAGCACGGCCACCAGAAATATTCAAGGTGCCATCGCTGATACCGTGAATACCGAGATACGCAATTGGATCAGTGCCACCACTGCATCCACTAAGCTCGCCTCCAGATATGACAGTAACGGCACGGAAGACTTTACCTAGCGAGCAAGCAATAGAGAAGGACATTGATCCTCCATAAGAGAATCCAACTGCGAAACGTTGTCCCTCGTCAACACAGAGGTCATTCTCGATAGCCTTCCTCAATTCGTCAACGAAAGTGATGTCCTCACCGCCCGAATTGGCCCATCCGTTGTTAAACCCCTGTGGTGCAACAAGAATAGCATTTTCACCTCCCTCTCGCTGTTGTCCATAGTAGGCCCAGCTTGCACCATCAGTCCCACCACTGGAGACATCTGTCATAGTGCCACCGACCCAGTGGAAGCCGAATATTAACTTATACGGCTTAGTATTGTCATAGCCATCAGGGACGCGAATAATATATTGTCTTTCTTTGCCATTAACGGAGATAGACTTGGTTCCAGATGTTATGGTTGGGGTTTTGCCGCAGCCAGGTGAGTTGCTACTGACTATCTGTCTCGGGCTAGACATGGTCGTCGGGGTTCGTGGTCTGGATACGGTCGCTGGTCCAGGCATGCAATTTTCTGAGAGGCACTGGGAGTATCTATCATTCAAATACGTGCAGCATGCACCCAATTCACACTGAGTTGGGCCATTCCAGCCAATGCCACCACCTATATTTTGCGTGTTAGCTGTATTCCCCTCTGAAGCAAAAGATCTCACTTACATTGACCCAAGAGGGTTTGTTGACCAAAGACAGTAAGGCCCAGCTCGAGGAGCAAAACCGCTATAATGTTTGATATAAAGACCATAGTGGTTCAATCGAGTATTCGCCCAACTTAGAGATAGAGAAGCGATTTTAATGCCGTTATTTTAGTCAGGTGTAAGCTCAAGATTTGAAGAATAAGATATGAGACTACCGGAAAGACTCGCTCTATTTATTCTCCCTAAAAATTATATCATAACATCTAGTGTATATCACAAAATACGATGTTAAGAAAGCGGAATATTTGAACCGCTTCATTACAGGTGGATAAATTTAGTTTTTGTCTACCAAGAGTTACTAGACGAAATCCAACACTGACATGCGGCAATTAAATGAAATTTCCAATCTCTCTCTATAACCAAAACCTGATAGAGAGAACTTCGCTAATATGATTGATGCAAGAAGCCATGTGTTTAAATTATATCACAGCCAAGTGTGGCGGGAACATACTTGGGAGACACCACACTTTTACCCCGCATTGTGTCTAACTGCCGAACAGTCAGGGGGCTTTAATATATTACACACTAGCAGTAGCCTGATCTCAACAAGAAGGCTAAATAGAAAATTACCCGAAAGTCGGTTGTTTTTAAGCAGCGTCTTAAACAATGCTGCTGTGAACCTATACACACTGTGCCCGTGATTACCAAACCCCACCGGAGGGCCATCTGTGACGGGGTGCCGGCGTGCGACCGTTACAGTATGTTACGCGTATTCCAGCCGAGCCGGAATACTGTAGTCTTTTTTGGCTCAGTGAGGTGTAGCGTGAGCATAACCGTACATCGTTACACCATCCTCGCCCTTTCTCTTCACCTTAGTATTACCTAGTATGAATGAGTAGTAGTTTGGTCCTCGAAACTATATACCAACCCGTGCTATCCAAACCCCCCTTGTAATTAATGTTATAAATTTTACGGGAGATCTACAAACTGATGGAATTTTTTTGGGTCCCGCTTGCAACTAGGAATTTACGAAACTGAAATGGGCCGGGTGGGTGCCACGATACAGTGTGAACTATATGTCATCTAACTAAACCCGTATTTTTATTGAGCTGAGTAGATAGTCTATATGCCTTAGTATATCTCAATATCAAATTTAGGCTATAGTTGTTCCCTTGCCACTGCGATCCACAAAACGCCAATCACCAGAGATCAGGGTCATCATTCTCAGGTACCGGTTCTGGAGAGAAAGAAGGTCCCCGTATGACGCGCATTGGAATCGTAGCATTACTCAACGGGAAACTGTCGCCGTTAAAATAAACCCCAGCTGCTGCGAACATAGACCCCACCGCATTGTCATCAAGTATCTGCCCTGCATCGCATCTGACCTCCTTCAGCCTAGGAAATTGGCCTTTTGAGGCGGCTTTGGCAAGACCGAGCAGCCCCTTCGCCAAGCGTGGAAGGAAATTGCCGGAATTACCTTGGAGGTGTAGCGACACGATATTAACGGGGAGGAACCAAGCCAGGAGCTGGTTTTCCGCGATCAAATGCTTATTTCCACCGTCGAATATCTCCTCAGAGTTGAGGAACAGGTGCTCTAGCGATTTGAAGTCTCTGAGCCTAAAGGAGGGTAGACTGCCTCTATCTATGCTGTCCCCGTAGAAAACATCCCTCATTCGGAGATCAAGATGTAGCGACCTGAGTGTTGCACGGTGCCGACTGAGATATTTCACGGCATTTTTTAGCTCAAAGTGGCCTCTGGGGCTTAAGTCTTGGATGTAACCGCCATAATCTACATAAGTCCCCGTAGCCTCGAAGGCGAAGGTGCGTAGATTAGCGCAAGAAGAAAGGAGCCCTTTTAGGTCTGTCTCGTTGAGTCTGCTGTGCGTAATACGTAGGGTTTCGAGGTTTGGCAGGGACGGGATTGGGGCTCGGTGCTGGATGCCACCGCACATGTGAAGATTGAGTGTCTTTAGATTTGTAGCTCGGTCGAGAATGGCGCCCGCACAGATTTCTAGGTTGAACAGGGGAAACTGGTCGTCCGTTACTGCATTCCGGTTAACGTCGATAGTTGTAAGAGGCAGAACAGAAATGCCTAAAGCCCGTAGGTATGAGGGACGGAGGTCACGGAGGTCCTCATAGGGACTCATCTCTGTTTGGAGGTTGAAATGTTTTAGGTTCGGCAGTTTGGCGATTAAAACGGTAACCAGCTCGCCACTTAACAGCTGCTGCCACTTCTCGATTCCTACTGCACGTGCAGCTTGCTCAATCCCATCGCGATTCTCATTGCTTTTGCTGCGGACGGGTTTCAGAAGGTGCGAGTGAATATAAATCCTTTCTACCAGCGCGGCAAGGTCTGGGCGTCTTGCTATAGTCCGCAGGAAAGAAGTGAGTCGGCCATCCCACGTGTATAGTTTTGATTTCCAAGAGTCGCCATATCCGAGAACGAACTCTTTATACAAGATGGGCTGCGCAATGTCGCGCAAGCGCTTAGAGACTAGGGATAGCGAGAACAGCGCATGGCACTGTAGAGAGTGCCAGGACCTCTCATCGCTTTGTTGCTGGGTCCCACGAAAGTACGCGTCAGGTGCTGTTGACTGGTGTGTTAGGAATGTGATGAAGATCTGGTGCAGAATCTCAGTTGGTAGGCCGGTGAGCGTCGCAGAGGCCTTCTTGGCCTCGCTTTTGGCTTGCGATCGAGTCCTGGGAAACATGAGAGGAAAGGTTGATAAATGGTGGGGTGTTGATGAAACCGTGGGACAACAACATTAGATGTTGGGTGTGGCCGTACGGCTAGTGCGACTATCCCGAAAATAAAATAACCGATAGAGCTCAGTTATTTATATCTCCCTACAGCTCGTTCCTATTATGGTAATAATTCTTGTCAGTGATGACGGCATTTACATTACCATGAGCGAGCGATATCTGAAGTCTCTCTTCGGACCTTTGGGTGTCACGATACAGTGTGAGCTATATGTCATCGCTGCGAAGCAGATATGCCTTCTAACCATGAATCCGGACTCATCAGCCTTATTCTATTGATACCGTATCTACCAACCGGTTCTACATATTTTTCAACTCCTCCAACCTCTCCTTCAACATATCAAACTCTGCCGTATCTTCCCAACTGGCCCTCGCCTTGCTCATGATGCCCCTCGCAGCACTTCTCGCCTTCATCTTCCACCCCTTTTCCACCTCCCCGCTCCCATCCGCCTTCTCTTGTGGTCCATAGTTCTCAAACGCACTAACCAGCCCATCAGTTGCCTCTGACACCAGTTTCCACGCCTCCTTCTTCTCAAACCACTCCTCACCCGCTGTAGCCACTCTCCACCTCTTCTCAGCGCACGCCAGAGCCCCAGCGAAATCGCGGCGGTAGAACTTCAGCTTCTCTACCAGAGCCCACAACTCGCTGTTAGCAGTGATGAGGGGCACGACGTCAGAGTCTACCATCTCGATAACAGCGCGAGGTAGGCTTCCACGCGGCGGGTTGTATATTCCGTTCTCCATCGTTGTGGGATTAGTGTCCCTTTCTCTTGTCAGAACCTCTCCGACCAGGGCGCGTAGAATATCAATATCGATTGATTTCTCCCCTTCCTTCGGGGAGCGTATGCGGATTACAGCGCGGAGACCCTGCAATACCTCAGGGAAGGAGGGTGGTGTCATGCGGCCAGCAACCGTGATGACATTGTCCCAGATCTGCCAGTTATCATATTGTAAGCTAGCGCCTCTCTTGTATGCAATGAGTGATTGCCTAAGGATATCTTTCGGGTCCAACTGGGACATATGTGGCTTGTGAACTCCGACTTCATCATCGTCAGCAACCTCCTCAATGTCCTGTATTTGATTGGCGGCTTCCAGCTGCTTAATCTTCATCAATTCGGTGTACTTGGATAATAATGCGGACCCGAGGTTGCTGTATGTCTTCGAGTTATCGTCATCTATCATAATTGCTTGTTGGAATGCGATAATAGCTCCATCCCAGTTTGCAGTCGCAAGATCAATATCTCCAAGACGACTCCAGGTGTCTCCGTATTGGCGGTTAACAATCGTGGCTTTGATATATGCTTCACGGGCCTTTAACAGGTCACCTTTGCCAGTATAATACTCGCCTAGAGTCCGCTGAGCGCGTGGATAATGGTGGTTGGAAATTTCCCATGCCCTTTCCCAACATGAGGGGTCTTGCTCGAGATCACCGATAATGCACCACAGGCGTGGTGCATGAGGCGGTGGGGGTGACCGCACCTCGCCTTCCCATTTATCCGTGCGGACCTCATCGTCGTCAATACCATACTTGTCCATTTCCGGGCCTTTGGTAGAGTAGTATAGCTGGCGGCGGATGACTCTACGAGCATTGTCCTCTTGGCCAATCGAGTGGTAGCAAAGAGCGACCTCGGGCCAAAGTTGGAGGCGCTTAAATATTTCAAGCGCGCTCACAAGACTTCCTGCGTGGCTCCAAGCATAGGCCAACTCGGTTTCAATCTCCCACCTGGTAGGAGAATTGAGTTGATGAATGAACTTCAACCTCTCGGTAATAGGAGCAGACTCGGAAGGCTTCGCCTTTGGTAAGAATTGAGTGATTTGTATCTGAGGAACGCCATCGCCACCAGATGCCGGGTCTTCTTGAGTCTCCGCAATAACCTGGTCCACAATAGCTTGCAGTTGAAGAACGCTACGTTCTTGTGTCCTCGATCTATGTGCCTCAATTCTACTTCTCACAAGCAGTGCTTGCGTGTAGATTTGCCAGTTCGTAGGTTTGTCATCAAGGACACGGACAGCATATGGTAGAATCTCCTCACTGTTCAGTTTATCCAGAGGTGCCGAGACATCTTTTAATGTGGCCTCAGTGAGCAGCATAATCTGGTCGACTGGCTTTAACTGCGGCTGGTTGCTTGGTTCTAAGCTTGCAAGTTCCTCCGGGAGATCTGATTTCAGGTCCTTGTCGACCTTTGTGAACTCGATTGACTCGAGTAATGTGTCGTCGTTCAGCTCAAGGGCGGTAGGTCCAGCAGTTTCTGTAGATACAGCGGCCCCATCCTTTGAGGAGTCTGTCTCTTCAACATTTTCGGTTTCCAGCTTCGGCTCATCTTTGCTCTTCGCAAAAACAACCAATTGTGAGATATCATTCTCCTGAAACTTTGTTCTCTTTCCCAGCGCACCAGACAAAGCGTACTGAAACTGAGACGCTTCTTTGGCATGCTTCAGATTTTCTCTAGCCTTAGCATCCACGCCTTGCATAATGTAGATCTGTGACTTTTCAAGGAAATACTGGACTTTGGATTCGGTAGAGTAGGACGAGTTCTTCGCCATAATTTCAAGTTCAAGGGAGAACATATCTGCCTCAGCTTGGGTTTGAAGAGTCGCCACCGAATCACTGAGACGTGTATTTGACACCCCAGAAGATAAAAGACGCTGGTGGTAGGCATTGATGCGGACCCGCATCCATTTCGAATCGAGCGTTTGACCAGCTACAACACGCGGGAAGTACTCTGTGAAGATGGCCCTTGCAAACGTGAAAAGCTCGACGTGAGGAATAAGTTGGTACACTGAGAGACCATCTACCGCCAGGTTCTGGAGACATTCCTGTCTGTGCTTTCTAACATCGTCCGAGGTTGTATCCGCTCCAAAGAGGAGGGAGCGCGTGGAGAAGGGCGGTCCCGTGACATTGGCTTGCAAGAAAGCATCAAACGATGCCATGGCCGTCAATACGGCTCTGGCAGAAGCCAGGAAGCTGTTCTCTTCCGTTGTCCATGGCTTTGGCTTTCCGGTGCTACCGGCTGATAACCGCTCTAGGAACTGGCTGAACAGAGCTTGAGCCTCATTCCCGCCGAGAAGCTTCTGATAGTCGCCGTGCAGGTAGGTTTCAGTTAGCTCCTCCAGCCCCTCGACGTGTTTGAGGGGCTCGAGGTCGCATATCAGCTCATCGAATGTCTTTTCAGACATGATATCCTTGTCGGTGGGCATCACAGTATTTTTAGTTTTGCCCGCGCGGGGTGTATTGTTCCTTCGCAACCTTATCTGGACGTCATGTACGAAATTTCATTTGGGATCGGGCGATTTGTGGTATCAAAGATAAGCGAAACTTTGGGTTTCAGGCATCACGTATAAGCAAATCGGAGGCCCCAAAGCGGGTAGCCGTCTTATAACTGTAATATAATTATTTGTATATTTTTATTGCATTTTTCTATATTTTTGCTGCAAAGCTCAAATCCAGCGCTGCTGTTACAGCAGGTGAGACAGTACCACGTGTGATGATGGTGGTGGTGGTTTTTACTGTGATGTACCTGATTGCGGGGTTGATTTTTTATTTCCGGAGTTTTTATTGCCGTACCCCACTCCCCTCTGCTCTCCAACTTTCTCCAACGGGAATAACGAGATTTGCCCAATACCCGCGAATCAAATGACAATTCTCGCACGCTATATCGCCACAACCCATGCGGAAATGCAACTCACCAGACAGACGTTGTGGATTTTACTCGGCACGGCAGCGCCGTTCGCGCAACTTCCGTATAGCCGCTGTGAACCAACAGCAGTAGCTTAAAGTCCGGTTCTTAGGTAGGTTTGCTGCGTTTCTGCTTTCCTTAACTTGCATCTATCTTTCTCCTCCCAATTCAAAACGTCTGGTTGCTTGTTGCGTCTTGCGTCTTAATGAGTGATATTCGGCGGCAGTGTAAAAGTGCACGATGGGTATAGAGAAGGATGACCTCGCCGTGGAACCACAAGAACCTGCGAAGGCGCCATTCTCGCGTGACACTCTGGAAAAGGACTTGGATGAGAAAGCCACAGGAACTCCATGTTCGGACGAGACCATACCGCCACCGACCTCTGGGTTCCAGCCTGGCGGCGAGGAGCCCATAGCCGAAGATGGAGACCTCGAAGAATTAACAGCTGTACGGACTGGACCGCCCTATTCGATCTTCTCCAAGAAGCAGAAGCAGTACATCGTCTTCATGGTCACAGTGGCGGCGTTCATATCGCCAACATCTGCAAATATTTATTTTCCCGCGCTGAATCCACTGGCCAAGGATCTAAATGTTTCCGATGCGCTTATCAACGTGACCATCACATCATTTATGATATTCCAGGGGATTGCACCTACATTTATCGGCGACCTGGCTGATATGGCGGGGAGGAGGCCGGCATATATTGTGGCCTCCATCATTTATCTTGGCGCCAACATTGGGTTGGCTCTACAGAACAGCTTCCCGGCTCTGCTGGTTTTGCGCTGCGTACAGAGCGCGGGTAGCAGTGGCGGAATTGCCTTGGGGTATGGGGTTGTGGCAGACATCTCAACGAGCTCGGAACGAGGATCGTATGTTGGAATTGTGGGCGCCGGCACCATGCTGGGTCCAGCACTGGGCCCAGTCATTGGAGGCATCCTAGCCCAGTTTCTGGGTTGGAGATCAATATTCTGGTTTTGTTTCATTTTTTCAGCTGCATGGCTTGTTCCATATATTCTCACCGTTCCAGAGACAGGCCGAAATGTAGTGGGAAATGGCTCGGTCCCACCAGCGGGTTGGAATATGACCGTGTTGGACTATTTTCGCCAGCGCAAAGAGTTGAAATCTCAAGATGCTCTCACCCGCTCCGCTACTGCCGACGAGCGCCGCAGGGCTCAAGCTGAACTTGCCGGTCGCCGCAAACTTAAGTTTCCTAACCCTCTCAAGACGATTCACATCATCACAGAGAAAGACGTTGCTTTAGTTCTCTTCTACAACGCTCTTATCTATACCGCTTTTTACGATGTTATGGCCTCGATACCTGTAATGTTCAAAGATACATACGGGTTCAATGACCTCGAAGTGGGACTTTGCTATCTTCCCTTCGGCATGGGTTGTGCAGTGACGTCCTTCATCAATGGAAAACTGCTCGACCGGAACTACAAGAAAATCGCCAAACGAATCGGTTTCGCAATTGACCGTAAGCACGGCGACGATTTGCGCCATTTCCCAATCGAGGAAGCGAGACTAGGGATAATATGGCCCATTCTGGGCGTCGGGCTCACGAGCATTCTTTGTTATGGCTGGGCCATGGAGAAGAATGCTCACCTTGCTGCACCTCTTATTCTCACATTCCTGATAGGATTTGGTGTCAACGGCTCATTTAATATTCTGTGCACCCTAATTGTGGACTTGTATCCCCAGAGCCCAGCGACGGCTACAGCGGCGAACAATCTTGTTAGATGTTTTATGGGAGCGGGAGGCACGGGAATTATTAATATCATGGTGGATAAGATGGGGAGAGGATGGTGCTTTACCTTTATTGCTTTGGTTTGCACTGCTACTATGCCAATGCTTTTGGCGGAAATCAAATGGGGTCCTGGATGGAGGGAGGAGAGACGGGTGAGATTGGATGCCAAAACTGAAGCAGAAGAGCAAAAAAGGTTGGAAGAGAGCAACGAAGCTGTAGCGGTTGAAAGTGGCCAGGAAAAGCGAGCATGATCAGAAACGAGCATAGAGTAGATATAGAGAATACCCAAACGATATATTTTTATTTTTGTTAAAATATAAGCTTTCTTCATATATGCCGTAAACCCGCCATTTATTCATTCTATGCTGTTCTTGGGTGACCCTTCATGCTCAGTTCATTCACTGCCACACTTGTAAGGCGAAGTGTCCCACTTGCCTCCGCCGGTTCAGCTGAGGGCCTTTCGAGATACCACAGAGTCTCGACTCCCACATCCTCAAGGTACGTTTTTACTCGTTCAAAGTTTAGCCCTACCTGAGCAACACCGTGACTGTCATCAGATAGGGTAAACTTGCCACCAAGAGCCAAAAATTCCTATGGACTGTCAGTATTATGCCATAGATAAAGCCCGGCGCAAAACCATACCTTGCAAACACTCCGACTTGGATACGGCTCGTGCAAACCTTTGCGCAGCGCACTGCTATTAACCTCGAGTAGTCCATCTTGCTCAACAATCAACTTCAAACTCCGTACGATCTTCTCCCATACACTGTCCCAAGCCTTCATATCCTGGTTTGGTGCATCACTCAGCAAGCGGATCAAATCGAAGTGCGCAACAACTCGAGGTCGTAGTTCTTGTAACATAGCAAACATCGAATCAAAATAATCCTCAAACAACCTCTGATCACTCCCATCCCCTACTTTCCGTGCCTGCTCGTACATTGCCCTGTCATAGTCGATAGGGACTCCGTGGACATGGTGCACAGAGCCGATGAAGAAATCGACTCTGGGATCGTCGGCAAGACCCTTGATGACAGGCCCGTACGATGGACGCACCCACTCGCCTTCAAAGCCGATAAGGATCTGAATCTGTTCCGCATACTTGGCACGCAGGCGAACGCCCTCGGCGAGATAGCTCTGGTGCCTTGGGAGCAGCAGTGCTATGGTGTCACCGGCTTCAATCTGTGGATGGCGTTAGTATCCCACGAATTACGATAGCCTGTCGTACAAATAACAGATGTTGGGGTCAAGAAATATTATAGCAAGGGAAAGTCACGCACCTCTTCGGGATATAAATCTTCGTCGCCGGTTCGCGGCATGTGCTCAGTGATTGATATAAGACGCATGTTCAGCGATATGGCTCGCTGGATCACTTCTTCCAGTTGATCCTTCGCATGGCCCGGGCAAAATTGCCCGGAATGAGAATGCATCGTAAACGCCATTTTGTCTGGCTGTTGATTGACCGTGACTGTTCAATTATATTGTCGACGTCTTAAACTTGGCTGCACAGAAGGAAGCCTATTCGGGAGTTATTGGATTAGTCATCCGCTAAATCACCTCGAACTTCATTATTGGAACCTGCTCTTCTACCACTTAAGTACACGCGGGACAAAATAATCCTTTTATTTGCTTCGGTCGTAATTGAATACATTTATTATAGGTTTACAATATTCCGACGTTAATTTTCTTAATCTTATGTTTTATTCTGAAGCCGAGGCCATATTTCATGTATCTGTGGTATACCTCTCCAAGACCACATCAGAAAGCTTTCAGCCACTCTATATGGAGGTCACAAGGAGACAAGGGTAACTAGAGGAATATATATATCCTACTACCCTTTAGTATCGTTCCATTTACTACATCATCCGCGAATAACATTTATGCCCAACAATTTCGCTATGTCTAACTCAACCACCCACACAAGTACCCCCTATTTAGGTCGTTGGTCTGGAACATCTACAACACAGCCATTCAATGATTTTACCACTTTTGATATTTCATACCGAGACGGAGCCAGCTATCTTCTCCGCCATGACCGGCGATCCCGCGACCCCCTCGAGGGTCGGATGAACTTCACATCAACCGACGTTTTCACGGCAGCCGTGCCAACATGGCTCGGTGGTAAAGCTATCGTCAACGGGACATTTCACAACCATAGTTCTGGTGCGGTTCTCGTTGCCAAAATTGAAGCGGATGGCTTAACTGGCCTAGATACTATAGAGGTCCATCTCAAGAAAGGCGCCCCAGAACACGAGAAATACTTGGTTCCACCTCTTGGTGTAGCCCCTGAGGTCCTCCCAGAGAACGACGAATTTACAGTTACGGATACCCCAGATGTCTTGAAGATGACCACCGAACAACTTGACGCTGCCGTCGAAGCTATTATCAGGCCGATAACTCACCCAGATAACCGCGTTGAAGGCCTTCTCATCCTCAAAGACGGACGCCGCATCCACGAGTCATACTACTACGGTCTCACTGCCTCCGAACCCCATCCATGTGCCTCAATAACTAAATCCATCGTCTCTCTTCTTGCCGGTATTGCCATTGACCAAGGCATACTCTCCCTTGACGACCCAGTCGCAGCCGCTTTCCCCATTCCCTCGACCTGGAACGACTCCCCTCCCATCCTCCTTCGCCACGCGCTCTCCATGACATCTGGCACAAAATTCAATCAGTTTGACACTGCGAAGATGCTCACTTGCACTTCTGTTGCGGAGTTTATTCTCCAAGCCCCTCGGCTCTTTGGAGCTCCCGGCGATAAATATCACTACGATAACAGCCTGCCAGCAATAGTCAGCTTGCTCATCGAGCGCAGGTCTGGGATGGGTATCGAAGCTTTTGCACAGAAGTACCTTTTTGACCCGCTTGCTATCACCAATTATACTTGGACGCGCATGCACGAAGACTCCGTGGATGGTGCCCCTTTCGTGCTGCCGTCCGGTGGGCTTAATCTCACCCTTACTGATCTCGCAAAGGTTGGCGAGCTGCTGCTCGGGGGTGGCGAGTACCGTGGAAACCGCATTGTATCGGCTGAACATATAGAGGCGGCGACAAAACGTCAGACAAGGGAGGGTGATTATCCGTATGGATATTTCTTTCATACTAATGAGGGAGGTCAACATGTGGCCGGGGACGGGTCCATAGGGGCATTCATGGCATTGGGAAGTGGCGGACAGGTTATTTGGGTGGCACCAAAGCAGAAGCTGGTATTTGTAGCGGTTGGGAGTAGTTGGATGAGCTTTGAAAAGACGCCAGTGGTCCTTAGCTCTTTTGCGGACACAGTTCTCAAAATGTTGGAATAAGACGCCAGTTTATTAAACATTTAAATAGGCAGATTTTATTTTTCAATTTTTATGGAGTCAAAATAATGGGAAAATCAAACATTGGAAGCCCCAGCCCTACAAAAAAGAAACCTATCGAGATTAATGGGGATAATACGGTCTATCCTCATAATCCGCAACATCATATGGCCTTTCATCATCATACAGGCCATAATCATACACTGGCCTCCGCATCTGTCCTCGATTATAACGCGTATTCTCGATCAGCGGCAAGTCATCCCCTAATCTTCGCCGCAGTGAAGGCCACCGTTCCTGCCTCCTGTCATACAGATTGCGCCACACATCGTCCATAAACAGCCCTGGGTTGACAGCAGGGCTTGCTTCGGGGATTCCATACCGTATATTCTCACCAACACGAAACGCATCTCTCCAAAAGTCGTTGTGCTCTCTCCTGGTCCTCTATATTGCGAATAGTTAGTATCTTTCACTTCTAGTGTAATGTAGGGCTTGCCTTTGGTCCAGCAGCAGTCCAGTCTTTGCCCTTCGGGTGCCGCCTGCGAGGATGTCGTGCAAGCCAGTTATGCTCTTCGCGCGTGAGGAGGGGATATTTGTCAAGGGGGTCTTGATTGTAGTTGTTATCGTACTCCCATAGCACATACTTCCTCGTATGAGGGTCGTAGCGGCGGTTCCCTCTGTCGGCATTGTACAAGCCATTTCTGCGCTCACGCAATTGGGCTTCTGGGCTATCATAGCTGTCCCTGAATAACTAGTCAGCGGATAATCGAGGCTACCAGGATTGTAACTCACCAGTTGCCCCAGTGGTCTGGCTTGAGAGGCGTGGTATCATTCTTCCGGCTTATGAAGATATCGGGTCCAGTGTTTGTCATAATGCCCATTAGGCCTCCCCACCAGCTTCTTGGTGTTTTTCCTTTTCTTCCTTCTCGAGGCCAGACGAACTGTTTATCCCAGGCAGCGCGAGAGCCTCCAATGAAATGGGACCCACCAGCCATCTTGACCGATTCAGCTTTTAGAGCCAGGCCCAAACTATAAAATCCACGTGTTGAAAGACACGATGAGCAGAGAGATAAAAGGCAAAAAAACAGGGAAATGACACAATGGAAATCTTGACGCCTTATATCTGACCTCGAGTTTGGGTTTGTAACGGTACACACAAATGCAGCTTGCTTAATTGCCAGCAATTATACATTCAAGTCACTGCCCTGCCTATTCTTGTAGGCAAACCATCAAGGCGTGGCATTTGATATTATGGACTGGTGAAAGCCCATCCTGGGTGGGCAAACATCGCCATTTCATTGATGAAAGGCTATGGCCGGGGAACTGACGTTTGACCACTGGAACAAGCAATGTTGTATTTCGTGCACTGCATATTGCAAACAACGTCAACAATCATCTATTTTTGAATGAGACTGATTTGTTTTTAAAAGGCCGCTGGCGGTGTTATAAAACGGGGCAACTGAGGCGGGAGCTGGGGCGGCGGGAGGGTCAAGGGTCACTGGGGAAAGCTTGGGATGCACGGACCCGCTTGGTCGTCGACAATCGGACTTTGACAATCAAACGAGTTACCTCAATCGTCTGATAACGAGCTCTCATTGTTTACATCCAACTCCCGACAAAAGCGCGACGTCGACACTACCACAACACGAAATGACCCAAGGTTTTTGAGACGCCTGTGCCACGCTGTACAGGAAAGCCCATCGTCAGCCTTATTATACGACATCGAATACCAAGGCAGCGCGTCTTTCGTACTGTGCTTGCTCCCCGACGCGCCAGCGACGTCGAGGGTTGTTTTGAATCTTCCGGAGCTCTCAGCAATCTTCGGTGACATATAATATTTCAGTCGCCGATTGAGCGAACCTGGAAATCTTATTCGGTTTTCGACTTGTTTATTTGAGTGGACTTCGCCCCGACTCAATCATCCGACGACTCTTAAACCGGCTTTCGACGAACAGCTCCGATTCCTAGGAAACCCGCGTCAAAACAGTCAACATAACGCGTGGAAGCTTCTCCACCACCGGGCACAGCTAGCGGTACCAAACAATACATTTGACAGGCACCTACGAGATATTGTGCGGACAACCCAGGGATCAACAGACCCGGACTGCGAGGAAAGCCGAGACCTCAGATATATGTATGCCAGATCTATGTATACAATGGTCTGAAGGAGAATTGTTCAAATTTCTGTATATTTTGGCGTTTTAGGGCGTTTATGAACAGCAACGTTTGGAAAATTTACCAGTCGCGTCAAGTATTGTGCCTGTGTATAACGGAGAACGACGCTATGCCGACAACAAACGTTTCCTCGGCATGTGAGCTGCAGCTACAGGAGATTGCAGATGCCCTGTCGAAATCAAGGAAGGTGGTTGTCATAACTGGAGCTGGTATCTCTACAAATTGTGGCATACCTGTAAGTTTAACTCCAACCATTTCCAGCCCACTGAGCTTACGATTTCTATAGGATTTCAGGTCAGAAAACGGACTTTACACCCTTATTCAAGCTCAGTATGATGCAGCTGCTGCAGCGAGCAAGACGAACTCCAACTCTAGCGACATTGACGACCGTCCCACGAAACGCAGGAGGCTTGATAGATCATGCTCTCTGGGCTCTTCGGGATTGGATAGTAGTATGATAAAAGAGGCGCCGTTACGCAGACAGCTTCGATCATCACAGTCATTCCACAACCAAGCAGCAACTGCCCCAGATTCGAAATCAGATACCCCTTCCGAAATTCCTGCTAAAGTGGAGGAGGAACCTTCAAGGGATGTTGCGCCTGAAGCTGTTAATGAACCTCCGTTTTCATCTCAGGCGTCTGGCAGGTCTACGGCATCGCGACGAAGCCTTCCGAATATGAAGGGCAAAGATCTGTTCGACTCTATAATCTGGACTGACACGCTGACGACGTCAATATTCTATACCTTTATATCGAGCTTGAGGCAAAAGATTGTCAACGACGTCAAAGAAGGGACAGACACACATAAGTTCATTCGCGCACTGCGTGATGGAGGCAGGCTTGTCCGTAATTATACGCAAAACATAGACATGCTGGAAGAGCGCGAAGGCCTCTGTACCAATTTATCACGGGGAACAGGCGCACGGGGACGTTTCAACCCAAAACTCCAAAAGGAGGCGCGAACAGAAGATGACAAAGAAGGCGGAAAACATGACTCTGGTGTTGAAGTCGTCCATCTACATGGAAGTTTACAGTCTCTCAGGTGCGGCCTCTGCGCGCGGCTGGCAGATTGGGAGGACGAAGATCGCCATGTTACGACTCTAGCAGGCGAGGCTCCCGAATGCCCCTGGTGCTCGGAAAACAGTGCCAAGCGAGAGGGCAAAGGAAGACGAGGTCTCGCTGTTGGACGATTACGACCAGATATTGTCTTGTATGGCGAGGAGCATCCTAGCGCGCATCTCGTTGGGCCCCTCATAACGCACGACTTGTCTCTCAATCCAGATATGCTGCTCATCCTAGGCACAAGCATGCGTGTCCACGGTCTAAAGGTTATGGTTCGAGAGTTTGCAAAGGCAGTGCATGGACGAGGCGGCTCTGTGGTATTTGTGAATCAAACGAAGCCACCTGACAGTATATGGGGAGACGTGATCGACTATTGGGTAGAGTGGGATTGTGACGCGTGGGTCGCGGATTTGAAGCACAGAAGAAATGATATATGGCTTCCACAAGGGACGAAGTTGGAAGCGCCCAAGGACAGCAAGCTACCCCCAGGGCCGGACTTCACGAATGGTGCCTATCTTACATGGAAGATTCTTGCATCTCTTAGGACGTTGACGGACCGTGGTGAAGACGTAGAATCGTCAAAGAGAATCCGCAGGATAAACAATCTGATGGCTCCAAAACGTGTACGGCGTTCGCTGCCATCCACATCCGGGGAGCAGAAGTCGAGAATACCACTCGCCAATCTGTCGTCCAATGCACAGGGACAAGGTAAACTCCCCGCCAAGGGCGAGTCGAAACCTACAGATGCTCAGCGTCACACATTACCGTCGCCGCCGACTAGTGATGACGCTGGGCCGATGCGTGATATCGAGCTTCCACAGCTTGAACAGCCGATGACGCCTAGGGCAGTGAGGATTAAGAAAATGACGAGCATTCCTGCAATTCTATCGAGCCCTCCAAGGAAAGGTTATGGTTTGAGATGACTATCAATAGCTCTGTATATGAAGTGATGAAGGAGTTGGAAGGAATAGAAGACCGTATAGGACATATATTATGGCGAGTTTCAATTTATTAAAGTGTGACAACTGTTCTCACTTCGTTTCAAAAATCTCCGGTTCTGGAACTGGATTGATAATCCTACAATGTTTAATGTATAAGCCATGCACCGAGTGTCCTTCAAACGAAACGAACGTCTACGAATCTCCAATATCCACGCCGTTCACAAGATTTTGCCCGGGCGCCTTCCCAGACATTGCCACAGAGCCCTCTACCATTTTGGCGGCATCTGCGACAATCTTTGCGCTATCAGACATGTCGGTACTCGTAGGCTAGGTCGGAACAGATCTGGACTCAAGTTAGATCATAGTCTTGTAGAACACAATGATATATACTTACCACCACCATGAGTATTTAGGCTCAACACCAAACTTGATAAGGCGGTATGTATGCTCAGCTTCCCAGAAAATAATCGGAACGGCGACTAAAAATGTCGCAGTATAGGCAAAACTAAGCCAAAATCTTTGCCGCTTGCCTTCCATGACGAGCCTTAATATTCGTAATTCTCGTTCCAGGTTAAGCTCATACTTAATCACTCTAGTTAGCTAGTATACTTGGTGGTATTGCGAGTTAATCTACATACGTCGTCCTTGAAGTCACAGCGCTCACAGCCAGCCATAGTGGAGTGTCTACGTGCATATAGCGTTGTGTGTAGTGTTTCTAGCGTGTCTTAGTTTACTCCTCGACGTTTTATCCGTTCTGATGAGTTTGCGATGGTGTGCATTTTGAGAATAAGATTGTCTGATGCGATGTATGTTGTGAAGATCTGAAGTTGGCAGGTGCGAGTGAAGTTGTTTACAACAATGGGCTGATTCTTGGGGGGTAACCTTGGGTGGTACCATTAATATGAAGTATGAGAACTCTACTCTGATCTACCGTCATTGATACGGTCTCTCGGCTGCTCTCCTCTATCCTCTAAGCCTTTGAGACGGATTCTGTGCCTTTAGTCAAGTATTCACCCTTGTTAACCCTCTCACACACATCCTTCAGCATCTTCGCAGCAAACACGAAATCATCTTCGTCTAGATAAACCTGCGCGCTCAATCGACACCAGATTCCACCCTGGAAAATACTAGTCGCAACATAAGTCTGGTACTCCGAAGCCATCCTCTGCCCCAACCATGTGAGAATATCAGGGAGGTCCGCAGCCTTCACAGTTCCACCATCTTTCTCGAGGTTGAGCGGCAGTCGGATAAACGACATGGTGCAGTCCATCAGTGTGCCTTCTTCATTCTCAAGCGCCTCGGTGCCGAGTTCTGACACCACGATCTTTGTCGCCTTTCGCAGGAGAGTATTGTTATACTCGTAGATTGCCTTCTCGCCTCCACAGACCTGCTCGCGCCACTTGATGGCCTCTGGGACACAAAGATACTGCTCATTATCCTGAGTGCCAACCCACTCGTACATGGCGACAAAGTGTGGGTTCCCAGTAGGCGATGGCTTTTCGGGCATGCCTTCAGGGATGTAGTACTCTGATGTTGGCAACGTAGAACGAACGATATGCTGGTTGCGCTCCGCAACTATGAAGACAGCACAGCCGCGCGGGGTGAAGAGCCACTTGTGGCAGTTGGAAACAAAAAAATCGGGGTCGAGCGTGGATAAATCCAGCGGGATCTGGCCGATGCCATGGGCGCCGTCAATGACACTGAGGATGCCTTCTTCCTTGCAGATTGCCGTCAGGGCCTCGAAGGGGATGCGGACACCAGGCATCGAGGCGATGGTGTCGAAGAAGGCAACGCGGGGATTCTTGCCCTCTGCGCGGGATGCAGCGATGGCATCGCGGAAAAGAGAAATGTAGGTGGCATTGGAGATTGGATATACTGTCGTGATGGCACGGTTCGAAACAAGACCAGTGGAGTCGCGGATGTAGGCGATCGTCTTGTTGCAGGAACTGTATATGGTGCTGAAGCTCAAGATCTCGTCGTTGCCGTCCTTGTTCCAAGGGATGCTACGGAGAACAGTGTTGACGGCAGTGGTTGCGTTGGGAACGAAAACGCAGTTGTTTACCGGGGCATTGACAAGAGCAGCGACGGCGGCGCGCGACTTGTCCAGATAGGTATTATAAGCATAACGGACAAAGGGATCTGGGCGACTCTCCTTCTGATCCTTAAAATGGTTGGCCATCTCCCGGATTGCGCGAGGATAGCAACCATATGAGCCTTGGGAGACGATGAGCCTCTCGCATCACATGGACGACGTTTTACTTACCATGGTTCAGATTCCTATACTCAGGGTCAAATGTGAAGAGCTTCCGCATCTCCTTTCCAAATGGAGTGCGAGTATATGCCACATCCTTAGCTTCGCTGAGGTGGAGGTCGATGTGGATTGAGGAAACGTCGCGCATCTTGAAAGATACCAAAGAGCAGTCGGCTGTGTAGTGATGGGTAAAGATGATAGATTACATCCAGGATGTTCCAATTGGGAAGAGAGAGAGAGCGGAGTAGTAAAGGATATAAAAAACAATATTTCTATAGACTGTGAGTCACTTGTATGGTTTGGTTGTAGGATTCCTCGATGGCTCTATTGAGATTACTCAGGCTTATGCAAAATATAAGTTGGTTGGAACAAAACGTATAACCTCTTGATATGTGTCTTATCTGATGCAATCAATGCAATTTGAAATATATATATGAATATCTCCCCTCTGGCCTTCAATGTATTTGTGTTTGAAAGGGCGCAGTTTGTATGACCCTGGAGTCTTGGTGGTTCTTGGATCCGGTGCTACCCCTCAACCCCTCATTTGTTGTTCCTGTCCTCCACAGATCCACGTGGGTGTACTCGCCCTGCTAAGTCACATACAGAAGGTACATAACGATCCTTATCAACAGATCTTCAAGCAGCGGCCGCACGTAACTCCGAAGCTCCAGAAGTTATTATGTCAACCACGCAACACCAACTTCCTACAACGGTATATCGCAGGATTATTTCAAAATGTCGCTCCAACAGCTGTCCAAGCTGCTTCCACTGCCAGAAGAAGATCTCCAACAGGTCCTGGCATACGCATCAACTCTACCTCCCCAAGCGGCCGTAGAGCACTTCAACAATCTGCTGGGGGAGTCACCGGCGTCGATCGAATTCATATCCACCTTCAACTCACGAAGGCAGCCAGCACCAAGCTCGTCCGCTTCTGGGGCGGCAAACAACCAGGCCTCCTCCTCCGCTGTCCCCAAGTCAAACCGCGCGCCGAAAAAGAAGAAGGCGCAAATCCACACTCCCGCTCCCCGCCAGGTGCAAGATACTAGCTATGCGGGGCAAGGCAAGGCATACCAAAAGAAAGGCAATGATTCCTACGTCGCACCACGCGCAGGACCATCACAACAGCACAACAACCTTAGCCTCCGTGACCCGCCCAAGAAGACACAAACTCCCCCTCC